>JAPPVO010005647.1:0-13069 GCA_030407325.1 Camellia japonica | reverse complement strand
GTGCTTGGCTCTGACCTCATGTTTCGAGCCTGATCCAGACCTTCGATGAAGGTGGCCACTTCTGTCTTGCGTGAGGCTGGTCTAGGAGGCCAATCTTTGGCTTTGATCCATGAACTGAGCCTTTGTCCAGTCTTCTTTCAGAATGACTGCTCTCCATCCTGTAATAGTTAGGTGGCTTGGATTCATATAGGGCCTCTTGCCTTTAGCATGCATTCTGTCCATTGCAGACTCAACCATTAGTGGTCGCTGTCTATCACTAGCCAGATATGGCCTTTTGTTGTGAGTATTGGTTGATTTAGGACGTCTCTGTACATCTCTGTAATATTGCTTCCCATCAACTGGAAGCCCTTTCAACCACTTATAACTCAGTCTGCACCTGGGACACATCCTTTGCATTACTGCTGCTTCTAAGGAATCATCATCCAGTGATTCTTCATCAGAGTGTTCCCTCTGGTGTGAGAAACCTTGTCCAACAACTGGCAGATTTTCTGTGTCCTTTTTGATGGTTGTCTGGTTAGCAACATGCATCTGCATATTGACTTTTTCCAATTCTGTCAAGGACAAGTTCTGGAAGTCTGACGTAATGACATTGGCTGCCGCCTCTCCAACCTCTGGAAATGGATTACTGTCTATCCCCATGGCCTTTTCTGTTTTGGCTGGGAACTTCAAACTTCCTTTCCGAATTTGTTCTTGGATCCTGTCTCGAAAAACAATGCAGTTTTTAGTCGAGTGAGACCAAGAGTTATGCCATTTACAATATACTTTTCCCTTAAGTTCATCTAGAGATGGTAGTTTTACTCCTTTAGGTAACTTAAGGAAGTTGGCCGCAAGCAAATGATCAAAAATGTCATCTGCTTTTGTTAAATCGAAAGAGTACTTTCTGTGAAAGTCTTCTTTTTAAACTGCTGGTCAATTGTTGTATCCTTATGAACTAATGCCTTACAGATCACAGGTTCTTTGCCCACAATCTCTGCTGCATCGATCTCATAATTAGGATCTCTATAATATGTCTTGTACGATGCATTTTCGATCTTGTTCCTCATCTAGTAATGCTTCGTACCTAGACACTTATAGGTTAGTTCCACCAAATCTCTGAATTCAGTTGAGTCAAACTTCTTTCGAAGCCTGAACTCTAGGCCATTTTGAGCCAATCTTACGAATTCTGGCTCTGGCAGGATGACTCTACATTTATTTCGAGCCCTTTTAAATCTAGCAATAAACTGAGTAGCCTTTTCTTCAGACCTTTGACTCAATCTAGCCAAGTCTGCCATGGAAACCTCTGGCTCTGATTGGAAGAATTGGGCATGAAATGCCTCTTCCATTTGTTGCCAATTTTGAATGGAGCCAGGTGTAAGGTTGATGTACCATATAAATGCTCCCCCAGTTAGATAATTTGGGAATAATCTTAGTTTCATATAGTCATGATTAGTAAATTCACCGCATTGAGCAGCAAACCTAGCAATATGCTCTATTGTTGACTGGTTTCCACTCCCATAGAAAAGGGTAAAATCTGGTATCCTGAACCCCCTTGGGTATTCATGTACCCTATCCACCCATTCTGGGTATGGTTTTCTGTACACAGGAGTCTGGACCCCCCGAGCCATCGGTCCACACATCTCCCTAACAATATCAACAATTTGGTCCCTAGGGACCATATTTTGTGCCTGCTGAACCACTACTGGAGGGACAAACACAGGATTTGGTGGACAAACTTGTGCTTGTGGTCCTCTTGGTCCATAAGGTGGTACATTTGGGACTGGTTGCCCCTGTGGTGCAGGTTGCTGTTGGGGGTATGGGTAACCCCTTTGAGCCTGTCCTGCGAAAGGACCTGCGAAAGGTGCTGGAACAGGTATTGTGTCCCTTCCATTTGTGGGAAAACCTTCCAACCCCCCGGGTATAAATTCGAATAAGGGATTATTATACCCCCTAGTGCCAAGTATAGCTTCGAACATTGGATTTGTAACCATTCTTACGCCAGTTTCTTGTACTTGACCAGATCCACCAACTTGTGTGGCTTTATTTTTGAGTACTGAGGCATTTTGGCCTGCTATAGGCCTCGAAATAGGTTCATACCAAGACTGAGGTGATGGTCTTTCATAGTTCTGATTACTAGTTTGACCATTAGAATGTCTATTAACTTGCATAGGCTGTTTGTCTCTAGCCAATCTTTGCTGAGGGACATTTAAAACTTCCTCTGTGTGTATTGTGTTTGTTGGTTGGTGGTTATTCATTCGATCCAAAAAGGATGTTGCCCACCTTTCCATTGTGTTCATTAATTGTTGTCCCATAGCATCTACTAGGCCATCCCATGGATTTGTTGGCTGAGTAGATGGAACAGTGGATGGTCCAATTCCTTGGTTTCGTCCAATATTATGAACATATGGTTCTTGTCCCGAAGTACTGGTCTGTTCGACCATAGGTTCTGATAACATGGGAGTTTCCACAGGATGTGTTACCACATTATCCTCTGGATTAGGTATTTCTACCTCTCCTTCTACGCCTTCTTCTAAGCGTTCATTTTCTCCTTGTCTTCTTTGTCTAGCCATTTCAGTGAGTCCCACTGGGCGTGCCAAAAATATATGTTGGCTTTTTGGCTTTCGAAGGGTATTTTTGTAAATGCGAGCGTGCCAGCAAGGATCAATCAGTCCTTACAGAAATTATAATTGCCAACCAATTATCAGACGATTGTGTTTTAGTTCTTTCAGCCTCAATGAAGAGGACTTTTACTGGTGGCTTGACTTAGGAGAAATTAAGCAAAATAATAGTTAAATGATGAACAATTGAAGTATTTCATTAAGATGAAAACTTACAATGATCCAAACTCAGCCTCGTAGAGGTTTACAACAACAATCTACTCAAAACTACTCCTATGAACGAAGTGCAGTGTAGGAATTTAAAGTGCAGGAATTTAAAGAACAGGTATTTAAAGTGCGGGAAATGTAAAGACTGGAAATATAAAACTGGAAAAGAAAATATGAAGTAACTGACTGGTTTGTTGGATCTGAGTCTGGGGGTTTTCTCTGGGGGCTTCTCTGCTATTTATACTCCTGAAGGATGACCATCGAACTGCACTTCAAACCGTCGAACTACTCCTCCATGATTGCTTGATCATGCTGCCTTAGAAGTAGTTCCGCTACGCCATTACTTGCAGTTGGGCTTCTGTAACAAGTCCGCGGGGGACCTCGTTACAGCTCGGATTCGATTTGTGTCACGGTTCGTAATCTGAACCAAAGAGTCCAAATCCGGCAAATCGTTTTAAGAAAACAGATTTTTGAAAGAAGTGCCAAACATGGACTGCTTTGCCAGATACAGAGTTGCCACCTAAATATTTTATTTTTGGAAAATTTAGGAAACCCTGACTCGTTGCCTAAGGCCACGTGTCCATCATCACCAAAGTTGCCTCGGCTCGGGAACTTGGGTACGATTGGGGAAGGTCACTTCGTGAGCACCCCCGCTCGCCCGATCAAAGATCGGCCTCTACTAACCATGATATCAAGTTTTGAAAACATTATGTGTTCTTATTCCGGTTATTAGCCTAGATTTACTATGTGATGCGCACAGCATACAAGTATAGACCGGGTCGCCTGAATTGGAACAAAACATTTCATGTTTGTTTTTGAAAGATGGTTTGCTACTCGCAAGTAGGCTTAAAATGCAGATTTTGCCACCCTCAGGTGGGCTTAGAAAACATGGTTTTGCCACTATCTAGTGGGCTTAAAACTCACAGTCAATGATTTGTTCCAATCCAAACAACCCAACCTTCACCCACAGGCATTCAAGCAGATATATCACATAAGCAAGTAGCCTCATGGTAAGCATGCTATTCATGGCAGTCACTCACACGCATGCAAGGATGCTAAAGCATAAAACTCACCCAGTACTCCAAGCCAAAACAGAAACCGATTAGAAATCCATGTATGATCCTAAATATACAGAAATGCCTAATGCAACACATGCAAAAATGCAACTATAGCAGGCTCGGCTATTCTAAACATGGCTTATGGAATGCTACAGCTAACATATATTCAACTTAGAATTGAAATACACATGCAGTTAGTATGATGCGCCGAGCCCGGTGCATGCAAAACAGATGAATGAATGCAAATATGCTATCATACTGTATGCTAATTGAAACATGCCCTAATCTAACCATCATAAGCAGGTAAATAAAAAGGAAGAAAGACGTGGGGTTGGAAGACATACATCACACACACGCACACTTATTACAACATTGCCCTCGCGCAGAGGGTCCGAATAAATAATATACAGTCCCAAATAGTACAGTCCAAATAAATAATACGGTCCAAATATGTACAAAAAATCCTAATTAATTACCAAATTAACTAAGAAAACAATAAACTGGCATGCAAGCCAGGGACTGCCTTGACTCTTCTTCAGATGATGAATGATGCATGTTCGGGTTGCCCTTGCGCGGAAATCCACTGTGATGCCCCAATTAGCCTCTGTTTTGCAATAATTTTTGAAAAACGCGCCAAGCCCCGGAAGGCTACTGATTCTTGATTTGTTGCAACAGAGAGCAGGAAAGGGGGGCATGGCAATGTATTTTCACATATGTATGCATGCCTCGATCCTCGTGCCACCAATCACGCATCTCGATGCATGATGGCCGAGGAATCGAATTGCACAACTCAATATGGAATGAATGCACATGAAAATACAACTAAGACCTAACTCCATCATGGACAATCCGGAGTATCGGTGACTGGGGAATTGAGACACGTTCCGTCACTCGGAGTACGAAACGTACCTCGTTTCCCGTGTTCGGGCTAACTCCTATCCCAAACACAATGCAATATGCATGACATGCATGAATGCAACTAAGATACAACCTAACATGCATAATGCTATGAAATGGCATACACGATGCACGAGGTAACATGGCATACACAATGCGTTAACATACAACCTAGCATACACAATGCTATGAAACGAAATGGCATACACAATGCATAATGGACTTACACCAACACAAGTGGACCTCGGCCACACTCACATAGGAGGCCATAAGATGGAAATAAGACACTCGAGATGTGTGCACACATGCACGCAAACCGAGGACTGATCCTAAGGCACGAATGCCACTCTACCAAAGCATGGCAAGGCATGGAATATGGCATACAAGCATGCAAATTTCAGTACCAAAATATGATGCAAAACAGCCCCGAAACATGAAAGCATGGCACCCGAAGCATGGAATGAGACCCGAAACATGAAATTAGGCGCATGGAATGACCTATGGCTATGCAACGCATGGATTATTTGAACATGAAGTGTGAAGATAGAATCAAGATAGCCCCAAAACAAGCATATTTACAGTTTTAAGCAAGGCCAAAAAGTGAACACAAATGGGGCTAAGCTAGCATGCAAAAATGGCTCCGAAAGAGAGATAATGAAGCAAGTAGCAGCTTCTGGCCCTAAACAGAGAAGGGCCCTTCTACAATGTTGAAGAGAGGCCCAAAATATGACATTTTGAAGTTGATAACCAGACCCAAAACAGTGCACAAGCATGCTTAAAATACTATGCAAAATAAGGCCTAAAAAGAGGTTTAAACACAAAGTACAAAAAGGATGCCTCAGACAGTAAAAGACCCTTAATGAAACATGAAGAGGGGGTCAAAATAAGGCTATTTATAGTTTGGACCAGAGCCTAAAAATAGAAGCACAAGAGGCTAACAAATCATGCAAAAATAAGGCCAAAAGAGGGATATAAAGGTAAGTGGCAAATGGAAGCCTCAAACAGTGATAAGCCCTTCAACAATGTTGAAGAAGGGCTCAAAATAAGCCACTTTACAGTTTATGACAGAGCTCAAAACAGTTTATACATAGGCCAAAAATACTACACAAGAAATAGGCATACAAGAGAGGTAAAGAAGCAAGTGCAAAAAGAAAGCCTCAAACAGTGAGAGGCCCTTAAACAAACATGAAAAAGTGCTCAAAAAAATGCTATTTTCAGTTAGGGTCGGAGCCCAAAAGTGTAAGCAAGAATGGTTAAGAAAGCATGCAAAAATGAACTCAAAAGAGGGGGAAAAATGACTCACCCTTGTAGACCAATCTTTGACAACCTCTTGGCACAAGAAATGGTGCTCCTCAGCTCTGGAAAGCAGCTCCAAGTGGCTGGAATGGAGGTGGTGGTGTGGTGCTAGGTGGTGGTGTAGAAATGGTGTAGGAACTTAAGGGTTTTGAGGGTTATGATGTAGAGAGGGAGAGATGCAACATATGAGGCTCAAAGCAAAATTTTCTAACCCTTCAAAACCAGCTGGGAGTGCTGGTTATATAGACAAAAAAGGGTGGAAAAGAGGGGGAAAAATGGGGGGGGGAAAACAATTCAAGTTTCCCCCCAACAGGCCAAACCCTCGGACATAAGGCCTAGAGGAAAACAAAATTCACTTTTAGGACACACTTGGGGAGGGGGTTATGGCCAGCTAGCTAAAAAGGGCAAAAAAGTCATTTCACCAGCTAGGTGGCCGGCCTACTAGGTTTTCTGGCTGGCCTGCTGCTTTCAGGACAAAAAAATGGGCTACCGGAAAGAAATGTGGCCGGTGGGTGATTGGGAAGTCCAATGGTGGCCATTCAAGTGTCCAAATTGAAGCCCCGGAAGTTAGCTTTCCAATGGCGCAAACCTTGCATTAAAATTATTCCTGTGGAAAAAGTTATGCCAGTTTCCGTGAAGCCGCGCAGATTCGGTCCCAACCGGAGTGGTGCCCTACTTCAATCAACCATATCTCCCCTATCCGGAATTGGATTTAGGAGATTCTTGAGTGAAAAATGAGGCACCGGGAGTAAGATTTCCAACGGTGGTGGCCTCATAGCTTGATTCCAAGTATGTGAATGAATAGGCCCGATTCAGCGAGGGCTGTTCAATTCTCTCTTAACGATTCATGCCCATTTTCTTCCCCAACTGGATTTCTTCCCTCTTCTCCTCTTTTCTTCAACTTCAAACCCCTAAGTAAGGTGTTTTGAAAGATTTTTCAAAGATTTCATCTCTCTTTCATTCATTTCCACTTTGTCCTTGCTCGGTTTACCGAAAAGCGCAACTTTTAACAAAATGCGAGCGTCAGAACATCGTAGGAACTTTATTTCAAAAACGTTTTGAAAGAGAGGGTTTTAAGACTAAAATCTTTTGATCAAGATTGTTTTGGTCCAGAACAGGGGTATGAAGTTGAGATTTGACTCTCTCTTTGCCGAAGAAATTGCACCTTTCCCCTGCACACATTTCTCTACCAAGTAAACCATCAGTCACGTCCAAGTCTTAAAGGTAGTCAAAAATGGGGTGTCTACAGCTTCCCTCCTATATTTGAATTTGAATGTGAGTAACCGTTGAAGCCACGTCACCTTGTATCTCTTCGCTGATCCAATTGTAATGACCCGGAACCGTGCGTCACAATTATCAGTAATCAATTAAGCTTTAGTATGATTTAATTGAAGAATATCTGTTTGAATTAGAAAAAAATATCTGTTGGAATGACAACTTCGGGACTGAAATTGACAACCATAACGGGTTCGGAAAACCAAATTGAACATGTCTATGTGATACCGGGAATTTTTAGAATCATTTGGGAAATTAAATTGATGACTGAATTTTGTCCGAATCGCTAAGTCTTGTTTGGCTCAAAGTTATGGCACAAATGTTTATTTATTTGATATATATGATATAAGATAAGGCTTTGACCCATTTTGACTCAAAAAGAAAAGAGAAGAAAAATCTGGAAGAGAGAGAGAAGAGAGAATTCGTGGAGAAGAGAGAAAGGGAAGAAGATAGAAGAAAGAAAGGGGATTAAGCTCAATTCCTCCATTTAAGCAATTAAGGTAAGATTTTCATGAAATTGGTTGTTGATTCTTGGCATCTAGCATTTGAATTCAAGATCATGGCTTAAAGTAGTATGAATCATGTCTATTTGTATATTTGAGGAAGAATCTCCATGAATGTAGAGATATGAAGCTTGTATGTATATGTTTATGGTTTTCCATTTTTGGTCCAAGTGTGATCTTCTAAAGATTCTTGTGGGTTTTGTTTTAAAGTGTTAATGGTTAAATCATGTTGTTGATCAAGTATTTTGAGACTTGAATTTCATAAGATTGGAAGTGGGTTTTGCAAAAAGGGAAGATTGAAGCTTTGAAAAGTCCAGAATTTCGGATTTCGCATGGTCCGCTTGAGCGGAGGGATTCCCGCTCGAGCGTGAAAATCAGCCTCTCAGCAGTTTTGGAAAATTGTGCAGTCTGCTCGAGCGGACAAGTGGGTGCTCGAGCGGGAGGGCCTATTTCAGGAAAAGTTTGGGAAGTTGTTTTACGTGATTTTAACATGTTAATTGCATCATTTAGTATCTCATGAACATGAATTAAAGTAAAGAAAGATTAGATTGAGCATGAAATGAAGTAAAGAAGAATGCAATGGCATGAATGATATGATTTATCGATGATGAATGTTAAGGAAATGTGTTATAATGTTGTTAATTGCAGGTCAAGAGGTGAAGATCGTGCAACCGGTTTTGGAAACCCACTGTGAGTAACATTTCTGTAAAGATATGTTATTATGAACTATGTTTCAAGTGCTATGTTATGTATGATTTTGAAATGATAATGTCTTCTGTGAACGAATGTCCTAATTGCGAATCTAGTATGGCATCCATAGATAGTCCTAAGTGGACCAGTTTACGAGATCTCGGTATGTGTTTAATCGGTGTCCGGGACTGGTTACTCTAGTCGTTAGTCGACACATGTTATGTTCTATGGAGTATGCCATTATGTATGTTCTATGATGAGTATGATTATGTATATGAATGTTATGTTTTATGGATTTATATGAAATGTTGGAGTTCGTTCACTAACCCTTTACGTTAATGTTACTTGCTGAGCTTTAGCTCATTGTTTGTATTTATGTATTTATAGGTGAGCCCTCAGGGAGTCAAGCCTAGGCAGGGTCTTGTTCGAGCCGCCGTTTTGAAGCCAACCAGATGTCTTGTGTGCCTCCGAGCTGGGGCTAGGCCTGGAAGGCCGTATGAGTTTTGGTTTGAGTTGTATTAGTGGCAAGTGCCTATGTTTTGTATATGATATTTTGATCCATGTTATGTACAGTAGTGGGTAAATTAACATTTTTGGCATGTTAATACTTGTTCATATAAATGCACAGCTCTTTGGACCACTAGTGTTTTGTGTTCGCTTCCGCGAGCCCCGTTTACTTATGTTATGTACAGAAAGGCCTGTGGTAATCTAGAATTACTGGCCGGTTACGATGCCAACCTTCTAGGGGCGGGTTTGGGTCGTGACAGAATGCTACTCAGACCACGCAAGAACCAATATTAACCGCCACGTGTACGATCATGATCGAAAATTAAACATTCTTCCTGTATTGCCCTTACTTCGCCACGTGTCGAACTGTACCTGGCTTTTACAAAATATGTAGCCAACAATATCAACCCACAATAAACTTACATAAAATTACACAAAGTCTATTTATTCGGGAAAAAATATCATAAAGTTACCCATAATTTTAGATCAAATGTATTCTTGTTGTGAAACCACTCCATGAATGTTTTTTTTACCCATAATTACAAAGTTAGCCATAATTTAAATTCTAATTAGATTTCTAAGTAGACCTACTAATAGAATTATTATATAAAATTATGTGACTGGGTTGAAATGTTTTCTTGTTCATTTAAATACATAACACTCATCATTTTAATTGTAATATTCAAATATGCCATTATTGCATCATTTCAAAAATAAATTATGTATGAAATTTCCGGTGGTTACTTTTTTTCCAAATATCTCTTAAAATTAAAAGGCGGGAGGACTTGGGCTTATAAGATTAAACTGGTATGATTTGCTATACACTATCTACATTAAAATATGGGATATTGAGATATAACTAACTACAAAAATATTTTTGTATTATTAAAAATAAAGTCTTACTAAAACAAATAAGAAATTTTAGAAATTAAAATTTTATTTCAAAAAATATTTGGAAGCTAATTCCTGCCATCATGAGAATTAGTGGTGCTCGTGGATCGTGTTGAGTCGGGTGGTCTCTTATCCGTCATTTGTCCAAACGTAGGAGGATTGAAAAAATCAGTCTGCATCCATCGGCTTAGTTAGTGGATGCGGATTGAGCGGGCCGTACGGGTTGGTGAGTGGTTGCGGATTGATTTGGCATTAGGCTTTACTGTTTTATGGCTTTTTTTGAACTATTTTAGAGTAATTTTTTACTATTTTAGACCTTATTTGATTCTAAATTTTTTTTCTTCATTTTTAATTAAAATAAAGACTAAATTTTCATATTTCATAAATAGCTAATATTATTACTGAATAAAATGTCTTTTTTTAGAAAAAATTACCGGTAGGTCCTAATAATTAGATTCAATTCACATTAAGGCATCGTTTGGCAAGTGGATTTTTTAGCCAAAAAAATCAAAAAATCACTAAAAAAATCAAAAAACCAACAACTTATACCAAAAAGTCAAAGATTCTCTTTTCTCTCTACTTTTTGCCCATCTTTTCGTAAAAAACTAAAAAGTCATCCTAAACATACTAGTTTTTTTTATATCATATTTAAGCCAAAAAGTCAAAAAATTACTAAAAAAGTCTGTTTCCAAACGAGGCCTAAGTCCTATTAATTCGTCATTGAAAGGTTATCCCAACAGAACCGTCGCTAAAAAAGATTTTTTGCGACAATTTTCTAAAACTGTTGCTTGACATTTTCTGTAATGATTTTCTAAATTTATTACTCCCTCCGTCCCAAAATAATGGTCCCTTTTGGGGAATCCAACTTTTTTTAGTAGTACAATTATTGCATTTGAAAAAAGTTGATTTTCCAAAATTATCCTTTTGATAGTACATTTTTTGGGAATATCAATGTCATAATTGTACTTTTTATATTGTTTATTAATTTAAAAGAAGGGCAAAATAGGAAATTTATACTATTTTTGTACTTGATTTTTGAAGAGGGACTAATATTTTGGGACAATGAAAAATGGAATAAGGGACTAATATTTTGGGACGGATGGAGTACTAAAAAAATTGATAATTAGTGACGTTGCACTGTGAAAAGAAGTTGTTCAGTGCGAGACCGGGGACTTGTTTGTTTTCACTCAATTAAACAAGTATAATACATAACTACCACGGCTGGAAAATCTACTTTTAGCAGCGTTTAAAAAACGCCGCTATAGGTATTAAAAACGTCGCTAATTCTTTTTGTGACGTTTAATACCAAACATCGATAATGCGGCCGTTGCTATAGCTTTATGACGTTTGGAAAACGTCATCATATTACTATAGGCAGCGTTTTTAAAAATGCCACCAAATGTGCCACCTAATGATATTATGATGTCACTATGATTTTAGCGACGTTTTCAAAACGTCGTCGTATCTTTTTTAAAAAACTTACTGTTAGCTTTAGAGTTTAGGTGGCGTTTTCAAAAATGCCGTGATATCCTCTTTTTTTTTTTTTTGTAAAATATGAACAAGGACCTATTGATGTAGTAATAAATAAGAGAGCAGCCTAAATAATAATAGATATATACGGTTTTAGAAACACATAAACGAAGAAATTCAAGCTCAAAGCATTAATCTTTACATGCTTACAAACTCCAAAGGCGTTGTTACATAAAGATTTAAAAAACAAAAAACAAAGAGTTGGGTCAAGAGGGTCTCATCAGAGAGTAAAATCCATTTTTCTGGTGTAGCCAATTTTGGGGTCGGGTAGTTATCTGCTGTGGGAATCCTGATGATGCTGCAGCAGTTGCAAACAGTTGCGGAGGATTGATGAATGGCCTTTGCTGATTGTTGCTCATTGACAGGGAGAGGTGATTGCCTCCGGTGGTGGCTCCAATTTGACCTCCATTGCTGCTGCTGCTAGGATACTGAACCTACAACCACACAATTAAAACCATTTATTAGCCGGTCTAATTAATTAACCCAGTTATACCCAACTCATGAAATGGGTTTCAATACAGACTTGATAGTTTGATGAGGGTGAAAACATGTGAAGCATTGAGTTTTCACTCTCATTGACGAATTGCCCGGGTCTCAGTGAACATTGAATGTGGGTTTGGCTCAGAAGTTGCACTGTCTCGGTCTCATTCTACCCTTCTCTTCTGTAGGAATTAATTCTATATGGTTCTTGTTGAATATTGAGCTGGGTTCACATTAATATAAGTTATGGAAATTATTAATATTATTAGAATAAATAGTTCAATTAAAGAAATTATTAATATTATTGAGCTGGATAAATAATAGCTTCTTCTAAGAATTTAGTCCATGTAGAATGACCTAGAAGCCTTCAGTTCTAGTCAGGCAAAGAATAACACAAGCCAATCTGAAATGAAACATGGCATAACAAAAAAATCTACTCTAATGCACAATATCAAAGTTGTGCAGATTTCTCCATAAAGCAAAGGCATGGAAGAGATTTTTAGAAAAAATTATAACAAATGTGTTACGTACAGGTTCTAAACATACTTTATTTTATCTCTTTTCATGCTGCAATTTATATTAGTACCTATTACGTCCCACAAAACATTCTATTCAATTTATAGACTTCGCTTAGTATTAATTTATCTCTATTCACCCTCAAGAGCCTGAGACTAGAATAACAATTATATCCTGAGTAAAATCTATTATATCTTCACTTCTCTCCAATCTTATACCGAACAAGGATCTGATATGAAATCTATATTGGTATCACAATCAATAGTGCATTGAGCCATTAAATATTAAAAGCAGAAGTACTGTATAGTAAATGTTAAACAAATAGAGCTCCAAAAACAAACAAACAAACAAACAAACCAACAAACAAAAAATAAATTTTTTGAAAAGAGTTGTAAACAAGGTAATATCGCTTTACCGGTACTTCCAAGCCCAATTTTCTCACTCGATTTGATCTATAATTTCCACTTCCACAACTCCATCGTACCGGTTTTTCTACATACTCAAAGCCTAATTTCAAGCTAGAATTATCAGAGCCGTTATTACAGTATCTTGAGTATGGCAATAGTATCTATACCAGATCCCAACAAATTAAGCTGAAATTTTGACAACTAAACACAAAAATTTG
>JAPPVO010005645.1:0-16143 GCA_030407325.1 Camellia japonica | reverse complement strand
ATAATGTCTCTTGGTCCTTTCTCCATGATACCTTGGTTGACTTTAATCTGAATCCTCATTGGATTGAGCTTATCATGAATTGTGTTACTAAGGTCAATTCCTCTGTGTTATGGAACGGGGAACCAGTTCGGGAGTTTAATCTCAAGAAGGGACTCCGTCAAGGAGATCCTTTATCCCCTTATCTTTTTGTTCTTTGTATGGAAAGGTTGTCTAATTTGATCACTTTGAAAGTTAGTAGTGGGGATTGGAAGGGTACTAAGGCTTCTGCTAGGGGACTGCTATTTCATATTTATTTTTTGCTGATGATCTTCTCCTCTTTGCCAAGGCTGACTCTAGGAATTGTGATACCATCATGGCTGTTTTGAATCAATTTAGCAACTGCTCGGGTTTGAAAATTAACATCGCTAAATCAAAGTTGTTCATTTCTCCAAATGTGCCTACCTCTAAGGCTAGGAGTTTGAGTAGCAATTGTAGTGTACCCCTCACCCATGATTTGGGTAAATACCTTAGTATACCACTGCTTCATAACAGAGTGAGCAAAGCACACTTTGCTTCCATTTTTGAGAAACTCTAGAACAGGTTGACTGGTTGGAAAGCAAATATGTTATCTATTGTAGGGAGGGCCACCCTCATTAATTCGGTTACCTCTGCCCTCCCGGCGTATATGATGCAATCTATGGACTTACTTGTGAAAGTGTGTAAGGATATGGATAAACTGAACAGGAATTTTTATGGGGTGATGTGGGCACCTCCAAAAAGATTCATTTAGTGAATTGGGATACGGTGTGCAATAGTAAGAAATCTGGTGGGCTTGGCATTCAGAAGGCCAAGGATAGTAACATTGCTTTACTCTCTAAATTGGTTAGTGTAATAACCCTGACCCTGATTAACGTTAATTGGGACTTAATTATGCCTAATAATAATTAAGAGGAAATCTGGGATTAAATCGCATGTGTATTGCATGATTTATGTGTTTCTATCTGTTTGACGTAGAAATATCTGTTCGTGTTTTAAACTTTAAACTGCGAATTGGAAGCCTTATCGGCGCCCGATTCTGAAATTGATTAGTGTCTTGGACTCGTTAGAATATGTGTGATTTTATAGTAGGTTCAATTTAAATTCGATTTGGAGTGGTTAAATTAGATTAAATAATGTTATATTATTAAACCGTAAGCTTTTTCAAGATCAATTTTGAAAATCATATCTCCTTGTTTACCTTTTTTGAATCTGAGAGTGTGGATGATCTCTTGGGCAATAACGATATTATCATTGGTAGTCCTACCCGGGATAAAGCTGCTTTGGTTTGGGCTAATCACATTTTCAAGGAAGTGTCTAAGTCTACTCACCAAGGTTTTAGTAAGGGTTTTATAAAGAACATTGCACAAACTAATGGGCCTAAACTGTTTGATGGATTCGGGATTGTCAATTTTCGGGATGAGAGTGATTAGAGTTTTGTTAATATCTGCGGGGATATCTCTCGAGTTGAAACAAGATTTAACAAAATTGCAAACATAAGATCCCACAATGTCCCAATACGAATGGTAGAAAAGAGATTGAATGCCATCGCAACCGGGGGCCTTAAAAGCTTTGATAGACTTCATAGCTTTCCAGATTTCCAAGTTGGTTACAGGTCTACCCAACTCAGCATTATCATCCATAGTAAATTTAGAGAGCATAACATGCTCCCACCTAGTCCCAGTTACCTCAGGTAAGGCAGTGAACAAATCCTCAAGATAATTACCAACATTATTTTTCAAAGCAGTGGGTTTAGAAATCCAATTGCCACTAAGGTCTTTCAAAGTGACAACACGTGAATGTCTTCTCCTAGCCAAAGTAGAAATATGAAAGAATCTAGTATTTCTTTCGCCCAAAGAGATCTAGTTTGAACGTGATTTTTGAAACCAAAAAATTTCCTCTTGGTACAGAATATTATTGTAATAATTCTTTATATTCAAGGTTAAACTCTGTGTTATAGTGTATACGAAACTTTCAATATACACATATAGACAATTACAATCATTTTTAATTCCCTTGTCCTTTTACTTTATAATTACAATATGAAATCATGAGAGATTTACTTAATACATATAGTTCATGAATTAATTTGAAACCAAAAAATAAATAATCATGCATTCTATATGTATAGCCTCAAGTGTAGTCCCACTTTAAACTTGGTTCAACATCTCTATATGCATTTTAGATCTTATTATTTCTTATTGCCAGTAGCACACCACCATAAATGCATGATGCTTGAAAAAGATCAAAAGATCCATTTACAAATTCAGTTGATCTTTCAAAGGGAATTACAATCTCACAAACAAATATCTTTCAAATGGAACCATTTGATCTTTTCAGGTTAAATAAATTCATTATATCCATTACATTATACGCATACATATGTGTATGCATTTATAGTATTTAAAGAAGGAATGACAATAAAAAGAAAAGGCTTTTTACGTTAGATACGCGTTGTCTCTAGTTGTGCAATCTATGTCACCCACTTGTATATTCCATGACCTAACAACCTGTAATTCAAGTGATGAAAATGAACAATAGAATGGGGGAAAATCAGAGAAAATTTTAAAGAGGAGTGGAGAGTAGTATTTTAAGAAGAGCCATTTGAGGAAGTAGTGCTTACATACCGGCAAATAGGAAAGACTAAGTGGGTGCAGTGGCTATTGGGCATGTCAACATCGTTAATTCCTCTGTATCAAACTGATAAATATCAACCCAACTTCGATTTCGGTGGCTGATGTTACATAAGAGAGAGAGAGAGAGAGAGAGAGAGAGAGAGAGAGAGAGAGAGAGAACTTAGCCATTCAAAAAGCACCCAAATGGTTGTTACTCCATAATTTTTCTGAAATCTTCTTGTTACTCCATAATGGCACATTAGGAACTACAAATTAAAAACTGAATTGATATTTGAACTGAACATCCAGTGTCATCGCCTAGATGTTAACAAAGAAATTTTTGGAAGAAAAAATGATAAAGTTCACAAATTACAATTTAACGATCAACTTAATGATAAAAACTTAAATTCCACAATTTAGGAAAGAGGGAAAAACTACCAGTTATGCCAAATCCACTTGGGAAAAAATAATAGTTCAAATATGATTTTGTGTTTAAGTATAAAAAAAATGTAATTAGCATAATCATGCTTGTATAAAAAACGTGATCTAATCAAAAACCCACAAATGAAACCAAATAAGTAGTAGAAAATGCTAGAAAAGTTATGATGAAATTTAGTCAATGGTGGCAAGTACTCCAAAACCAAATTTCAGTCATCACCACAACATCTCACACCTTCAATTCAACTTAAAAAAATAACAATTTTCTATTTTGAATTCCACACAAACTGAATCCAAAACCAAACCAATATAAAAATTAAAAATTAAAAAGAAAATTGAGATTTAGTTGAGAGATGGAGGAAGTGAATCAACTGTTGGAATAATCTTCTGTGTAAATAAAATAAATTGAAACAATGTCAAACAAATAAATAAATAACGTACCGGATTTAATTATTGAACCAAATTAAAAATTCAAAGACCAAGTCGAGTGTGAGACACTTTGTCCTTAAGACAGATTCGCCCCGCTTTGGTGCTTACGGTTGAGTGGCGTCTATCTCCCAAGATACAATGATCTTCACAAATTTGTAGAAGCACTTCAAACAAATTTGTTCGGCGAACCAAACCTGTGTTCTAATACTCTCTTTATTTAATTCTAAAACTAGAATGTAGAATAATGCCAACAAAAATAGATTGGACAGCAAAACAAAAACTTCAGACTGTTTTTGGATAGGAAAAATGGATATCCAAGACTGCTGGAATTGATGGGTATAAATAGGCAAACACTGCTGTCCGAATAGGTTCCCAATTTGAATGAACAGATGTGATTTCAAAAGAATAGGTGCAAATAGTAACCGAACAGATAACTGTTGCAGTGCTGAACCTGTCTGGGTAGTATTTCTAAATTTGAATCTGTCCGAAATAAACCTGTTCGGGTTTAACAGAAAAGACCTGTTTGGACTGTTATAAAAGTTGTGGAATTTATCTAAAAGATATGAACAAAAGTTTTGAATTTCAAATTCAAATTTGGAATTTAAATTCTCGCAAATTATTTTGAAAAAATTCAAATGAATTTTGTCCAAAAAATTAATACAGGAACCGACCCGACCATCACCACCTACATCCGCACCCGGCCCTGCGGCGGCGTGCGCGTGTGTGGTGGTTTGGGCTAAGGTTCACTTTGTCCATAACTCCTCCCTTCTACAAACTTGGGGTGCCCCTTGGGGCCCAACCCAAGTATTGTAGGCTAGAGTATATAAACTCAACAAAACTCTCTTAAAGTTTCAATGTGGGACAAGCCTCACAAGGAAACCCACTTTACAAACTTTAAATGTTCATTCCACGAACCCGAAAACGACGTCATGTTCCCATTCACTCATAAATGGTTTTGACAAACCGTCTTCACCGTGTGACTTGCCACGTGGTAAGGAACACTTCACCTCTTCGGACCCGCCCCAAAAGACGTTCGGGGCCCACTCAATTTTGGGCTCAAAGTCAGCCCAAAATAAGCCTATATAAACCATTTTTCCAACATCAACAACTATTAACAACTCTATTGAAGCTCTATTCAAAATCATTTAATAACAAAGGTTATATGCAAAAATAAAATTAAATGTCCCAAATGAGCAATACTCAACAAAATAGCCCCATCCACAACTTTTTAGTTCAAAATTCCCAATTTCATTTGATTATTCAAGTAAAAATGATAAAATTTACAATGAAATCATGAAATTGTCCTATTTATATCCAAAAGACAGTATATATTCATTTTACTATTACCCAATACTATTAATTTAACTGAATTGAATCAATCTGACAAAGATATGAGCTATTGCACTTTGTTTTCTTATGCATTTTGTTAGTTTCTTTAGACCAAGAATCAAACCATCTAATTCAAGCAATCAATCAAAACCACACACATATGCAGATGACAAACTAATAATATAAAATTTAAGCTAAAGATGAAATGTTTTATGTCAATATCAATAACCTACCAATCAATAATACCAAGAACAAATAGAGATTAGATTCCACAATGAACATAGTTAAATCATTACACTATGAAAAAAATAGAATTTGGTAATCAAATTGAAAGCAGGCTAACAAATAGAAGGCTTCTCTGTTAAACCAACTAATAATGATGAAATTCGAAACAACCAATTAGAGGATTCTATGTAAATAAGAATACTTTTGTTAATGAGATTAATCAAAAATTGAACTGGATGATATTACAAATCCAAATAATTAAGTTATGAAATTCAAAACCAATTAATTGGAAAAAAAAATTCAAATAATAATCATTAACACAACTTCTATAAGTAAATAAAATCTTGAAATTAAGTCATGAATTTGAATTTTAATAAAAACTTGAAATTAATCATTAATCATGAATTTGAAATCTTAGTAAATAAAAATTCCAACTCAACTTCTATAAGTATAAAACAAATTAAGTCATGAATTTACCTTTTATATCTATAACTCATGCCTCAACTTGAAATTGCTTCCATTGGTAAAGTTTCGAATTCCATGGAAATTGAATACATTTGTACCAATTAAAAAAACCAAAATTGTATTTAGATATAACTGAGATAGGGGGTGGGAGTGAGTGGTAATCATTCCATTATGAATCTTCAGCCTAAAACAAACTCCAAACACACATGGGCTCAACTGGTGGTGTATGATGAGATTACAAATGTACATTAAATATTGGGGGGGGAATAAAGGTGAGAAAGGTTTAAATGAAAACCTCTTTGTACAATAATGCAATAACAACATACTAAAAACCCCAAAATCCCGTACTAATATACCAATAAAAGCACAAAATAACAACCCATTCACATGAATAATATATCTAAAAATCTAAATTTGGGAGCTCACCACAAAAAAGTTATTGAACCCATTAAATATAAATGTAACACCCTCAAAATAATACATATAAACCTACATTCTTGACATGCATAGCCATAAGAGAATAAGGCATGTTTCCATTCATCAGAGTATTCATTACAAAAGTATTACATGTTGACAACAAAAGTAAATGCCCTACGGGCTTACAACTTTCCAAGCCAACACTTGGTTACAAAAAGAGAGTACTAACTCAAATACACTTTAAGCCCTTGGCTTGAATTTACATGTAATACCAAAAGAGAACAACCAAAAAGATCTATCAGCCTCAAGCCTCCCAAGCTACGTCCTTGGAGGTGGCATATCACCTGAACCTGAAAATGATGTCCTATATAGGGTGAGCCAAAGCCTAGTAGAGATATACTAAACCAATTATGAGCAATAACTAAAACATTAGCATTTGATAGATGATTAACACTTGTAAATCAACTTACAACACATTCCAGTCCCATGACAATTCCATCCGTGTTTCATTCCACTTTCCTTTACTTATCCAATTTACATTCATAAACCTGGCTCAATATCTAGCCAAACAATTAAATGAGACTACAACTCATATCAAGACACTTCCGTTATTCACAATTCACATGAGATTACAACTCATATTAAAGCACTTCCATACTTCAATTATCTACGTTATGCAAACGTAATCAAGATTTCGGGACTTTCACCTTGGACACTCCGGCCAACTTAGTTATCAATGGAGTCCATTCCCTATCTCCTCCCAAACTGGTTTGAGAGTTCATCACCTATCTCCTCTCAAACCATGGAGTACATCCCCTATCTCCTCTCAAACCATGGAGTACATCTCCTATCTCCTCCCAAACAATATACATATACAATGTATTTGAACACTTATCATATACAATGATCAATCAATACACATATTCGATGTATTATTCCAACCATCATATTCAATGACAAATTCAATGTAATTAGTTTCAGTTTTCCCTAATCAACATACAGTATCTACAACAATCAAGACTATCCTCCACCGATAGCCCAAAGCAGTTATTTCTAAACAGATAATAAATTTATCAACAGATAAAATACCAACATTTCCATAGGTGAGTGGTTAATTTATCCAACTACACCATTTACTCTCGCAATTCCCCAATTTCATGATTCTCAATTCAATTTCGCATTTTCCCAAATTAATTATTCAACATAATTAGGGCATTTTTCCCTTTTCTCAAATATCAACCCTAAGGTTCAATTTCATCAATTTAACAACAATAATTCCATCTTTCCAAGGTCTCATATACACATGGAGTTTAACATTTGAAAACCCCCTTTTTATAACCTCAAGTCAAACCCTAACTTTCTCAAAATTTCCAAACAACACCACCTAATCAAAATGAATAAAACTTATGTTAAAACACATAAGATGGAGTAGGGTATTCCTACCTCAAGAGAAGAGACTCAAAGGAGATGTTGAAGAAACTTGAATGTGCTCCAAACCCAATGATTTTCGAATCCAAATGAAGACCAAGCCAAGCTCCACACTTTATATAAAGGGATTAAGGTAGAAGATCACTAGAGCTAGATGATTTCGTAGAGAGAAGTTGTATCCTAGAGAGAGGAGCTCTCAAATGAGGGTTTTGAAAAGTTAGAGAGAGAGTGTGGGTCGAAAAAATGATTTAAAATAACACAGTCGCGATCTAATATACGTATAGTCCGCTCGAGCGGAGAATAGGACGCTCGAGTGTAAGACACAAAAACTTCACCCGCTCGAGCGCAAATATACCCGCTCGAGTGCCAAGACACAACAGCAAAGCACTACCCGCTCGAGCGTAGAATACACTCCTCCAGTACTTTTACAGACTTCGAATACCTGCTCGAGCGCAAAGATACCCACTTGAGCTCAGACCCGCTCGAGCGTGAAAAACACTTCCGCAGTAAATTTTCAGACGCACAAATGCTGAAATGATGCAAACTCCGTTCGAGCGCAATAAGACCCGCTCAAGCGGATCATCAAAAATCTGGGCAACAAGATTTGAGACCAAAACTCAACCGACTTGTTCGAAACACGCCCACGACATCTTAAAACTCATATACCAAGAATTAAAGGACGAAATGAGACATAAACAACAATACTCAATCATGGAACTCAAGTCCGGAATATTGTACATAAAGGGGAAAAACCCGGGATCCTATAATAAATCTTGAGAGAGAGAGAGAGAGAGAGAGAGAGAGAGAATCACCACAAATCAACTATGTAGAGCATGTGTTGGTCTTCAAAATCAAACAATCATGGAAAATTATTGAAATCAACTTCCAAACTGCCCATTAGCTATCGACATTGGTGGATAAAAGAAAATAATTAATTATCCAGAAAAATGAAAACCAATATAATAGCTCATAACTCTGTATAAGCAAAGGAAACCAGACCAAAGCCAATGGGTTTTAAGTGAAAACAAAGCAATACCACAACAAATTATAAAACAGAAACCCCAATGGATTTTAATTGCCTTGAAAAATTAGACTTTCATTTGGGTTTAAAGTTCTATGTATGGTGGCGAGGATCAACACTTATATTTGAACAAACTTGCATGTGCTCAAATCATTAGAATGTTATTATTACAACCAGAAATTAGAAGTTATACCTTACCTTTTGAAGAATTTATGGATAGGCACAGAAAGATATTTGAATTGTTTTATAAGGGATGACCAACAAAAGGAAACATTAAAATGCTTTAGTAAGAATGCAAATCAGATACTTACCACAATGTTCAGATGCAAAAGGTTGTTAAGAAGTTTCACTTCTTCCTCAAGCTCTCTAATGTGAACCTATTAAGCAAATTTAAAAAAATGATTCAAATATATAGGACCACAAACACAATGCTTCATATACAAATTACCATAAATGTAAATAAAGCAATTAAATTGGAAGTGATTTTCAACTTTGAAACACTCTTACTGCAACTGAAACATTCTTAGATATATACCAATACCAAAAATAATTGAAAAAAGTAACAAAAAATAAATAAATATATCCAAAAGAATCACCGTAAACAAAATATATCTTTTACAAATGAAGGAGTGCCAAATCCAAAATCAGGAAGAGCACTTCTCAAAATAATAATAATAATAATAATAATAATAAAAAGTATAAGAACATTATTCCAAAACAAAACCACTGCTCATATCCATTGTGCACCACAACTCATCATCATTCTGCAAATCACCACTAAATAATGTTCTAGATAAAGCTTAAGTAAATACAAAAGTATTCAATAAATACCAAAAATATTTTGTCTAATTAGAAACTATGAGTAAAAAATATGACCATCTATATTATTTTCGGCTTAATGTTAACAGTCAGGTTAACCTTAATGCTCACATTAACCCATTTAATGTTAACAATCCTCAACCCATTTAACTAACATGAAATAAAAATGGGTATTAACATGAAACCAATTTCTTCATTTAACCCTCATTTGATTTGACAGAGAGTGAGAGCTATGTTGGTGATGGTGGGGATGATGGGATGACAAAAAATAGAGTATCCAAATTTGTAGGGAAAAGATAAGTTTATTACTGATACTATTCACAGATAAATTCAGCATTGACAATTGGAAAAGAAATTTTAAATCACAATAAGGAAAAGGAAAAGAAATATGTACAAAAAAATTAATTCGTCCAATAGACTTGTAACATTAAATAATTAAATCATACGTGAAAAATTATTGAATATTCTTCGAATGCCATAAAAGTATATACATATGGTACTTCTGATCAATGAGATTGCAAAAATAAAAAATGAATGAGAATGACTTTATCTCTATCAAATTGACCAAAGTAGGTCAGGTCAATTTTGACAATTGTTTTTCTTGCACAAAAAGGCTAAGTTTAGGTTTGATTTGTTTTTGTATAATTTATTTTTTTAATTCTGACCCATAATTTATTTATAATTTACAAAAAGCCTAATTACAAAAAAAAATCAATTTTTTAATGCATTCTCTTGGCTAAATATTGATTTCTCATATATTAGGGGAAATTAATAATCTCCACTCTTAAAAGGATGCACATCATATTAATAAAGTTTGTTTATTTGTCCAAAAAAAGAGAGGATGCACATCATAAGATAGTTATGAATTTTTATGATGAAAATTCCAATGTGTGTGGTGTGTGTTAAAGTCAATTTGTGTGTGTGTAAATTCCATTGAAACATTTTATCAAACACTTAATAAGTAAGGAAGATAGAATGGTTATCGAACATTTTAGTAACAATCAAATGATAGTAATGGCACAACAACCATTCAATAGAGTAACTCAATACGATAGTCCCACAAATTCCAACTAAATCAAAGTAAATGGGTTTCGTGGAACCCAACCAATTCTTCATATATGTGCATATATATACATAGATAATTTATATGTATAAGAAAAAATACAAAACCCATAAAAGTATACCCAAAATCCTACATGCATCTAGAAAATTAAAGAAAAACAATACTCACAGTTTGATTTTGGGAATCGTTCTTTCTCTATTCCACTAATGATCAATTAATGGTCTCTATGGCTTCAAAGAAAAAAAACAAAAAAAATCTGTAATCAATATATATACACACAATAATCTATTAAGAAAGAGATGAGAGTATTACCTTTACTTTGTAGAACAGAGCACCCAACAAACCCATAATTTATTTCTTTAAGGTTTCAATCTTGTTCTTTGAATATATATATTTTTTTAATGCATTCTCTTGGCTAAATATTGATTTATCATGTATTGATTTCTCATATATTAGGGGTAATTAATAATGTCCACTCTTAAAAGGATGCACATCATATTAATAAAGTTTGTTTATTTGTCAAAAAAAAAAAAAAAAAGGATGCACATCATAAGATAGTTATGAATTTTTATGATGAAAATTATCAATGTGTGTGGTGTATGTCAAAGTCAATTTGTGTGTGTGTAAATTCCATTGAAACATTTTATCAAATACTTAATAAGCAAGGAAGATAGAATGGTTATCAAACATTTTTGTAACAACCAAACAATAGTAATGGCACAACAACCATTCAATAAAGTAACTCAATACAATAGTCCCACTAATTACTACTAAATCAAAGTAAATGGGTTTCGTGGAACCCAACCAACTCTTCATATATATGTGTGTATATATACATATATAATATATATGAATAAGAAAAATCAACAAAACCCATAAAACTATACCCAAAATCCTACATGCATTTAGAAAATTAAAGAAAAACAATACTCACAGTTTGATTCCACTAATGATCAATTGATGATCTCTGTGGTTTCAAAGAAAAAAATAAAAAAAATCTGTAATCAATATATGTACAATCAATAATCTATTAAGAAAGAGATTAGAGTATTTACTTTGAAAAACTGCTTAAGAAAGAGATGAGAGTATTACCTTTGCAGAACAGAGCACCCAACAAACCCACCATCAGCGAAATAGCTGATCTGCTAATGAGATTGAGGCCGTGACTGTTGCCAGTGAGATTGAAGATGAAGAGTGAGCTCTGAGAGTAAGAGATGAAGGAGACAACTCAATTTTGAAATTTGAATGAGAGAGAGAGAGAGAGAGAGAGTTGAAGAGAAAGGGACGAAAGAAAGAAGAAACATAAGGAGAAAATGTATATCACCGTAGGATGTATGTCAACAAACAATTTCAACCATTGAAAGATAATTTGTCTCTTGGACATTTTTTAGCCGTTGGATTGAATTAATCTAAGGTTCACATCTTGACAAAGGAACAAAAGTCCTATCAAAATTCAAAAACTACTCTTCCTTATTATATAGATTTCTCTCTTCTATGCAAAATTTAATTTACTTGTCGCGACCAACCCCTCACCACTCATCTCCATCATCACCAGCTATCCCCTCACCTTTCTTTACACGCTCAAACCTATTTTTTGCCTCATAATCCCTCTCTTTTCACCTTTCTTCGTCATGATAGCCCTTTTTCCCTCACCTACACTACTTACTCCACAACCCTTTCATCTCTAAATAGCGAGAGACTGATACCAAAAGGGTACAGAGGGTTCATTGACTGTGGGTAGGTGTTGGCTTTTTTGACTTTCGAAAGTTAATTATGTAATTTTAAGCGTGCTAACAAGGATCAATCAGTTCTTACAGAATTTTAATTGCCAACCAATTATCAGACGATTATGTTGAAATTCTTTTAGCCTCAATGAAGAGGACTTTTACTGGCGGCTTGTTTGAGGAGAAATTTATAAGAAATAACTCGTACAGAACAATTTAGAAACTGAATTTCATTGAGTGAATAAGAACTTATAATGAAATGACCCAGTTTTGAAAAGATTTACAACAACTACTACTTGAAAACTACTCCTGAGAAATGAAATGCAGTATAGGAATTTAAGTACTGAAAATGTAAAGAACTAGAAATATAAAACTGGAACGAAAATATAAAGTAAATAACTGGTTTCTGGATCTGAGTCTGGGTCTCTACAATGTAGCCATGAATGGTTATTTATAAGCAAATATTTGTAGGAAAAAACTTCCAGTAATAACTTCCCAATAACCATCTAAAACTATTCACTTTTCCATCTTCATTCCCACAATGCCACATGAGAGGAGAATTATGAGCCAGATATGGACCGAGGTAGATGCCGAGCAGGTTGGGAGCCCAACGTGGTATTGTGCCGAGATAACTTCGGATCCGCCCAGAGTTGGGCTTCTAAGACATTGGCCAAGCTACTTTGGGCTCCGCGGGAACAACCGTGCAGCTTGCGTTGCCCGGTCAAAGGCGCGCACCGTTAGCCCGGCTGAGGACCTCATGCCCCGAAGCAGGCAGGAAGGCCTTTGGTTGACCAGGTTGACCGATCTCTAGCTCGGCTTCGCCGGAGTGCAGCCGAGCACAGCTGAAAGGAGCTCGGTTCATGGAGCACTTGTGCATATAGCATAGCATGGCCGTTGACAGCCGAGGTGGTACAGCCCGGTTGCCGTGCTCCCAGCAGAGTGGGCTGGCAGCTGGGTTAGGTGATGTTCAAGCAAGGTTTATGCTGACAGATGGGATAGCAGAACCACGTGTCGAGGGATCACTGGGAGTAGGTTCGGGGCGTAAAGGGTATATAAGCATGTCTGCGCCCCCCATACAGAGAGACGAACACTTTGTAAGACATTCTTACACTCAAACATCTCCTCCCTCTCTGTCTATCCCTAGGTGTGTGCTAACTTGATCGTCGAAGGGGTTTTCCGGCCACACACCGCCGGGTAGCTCACCGCCGTTGTGCTTTCAGGTGGTCGGACTGAAACGGAGCTTGGAAGAAAGGAGTACGGGCTCGCCGGAATATTTGCTCCCCGTACAATTGGCGCCGTCTGTGGGAACTTTTACAGACAAAACCTTGTCTTCCACGCTCGTCTGATCGCCGTCCATGGCGAACAACGATGAGTTTCCGTTGTCCGCCATCAACGGAGTTACTCCGGAGTCAGGCAGACGGAAAGAGGGACATCCCGACATCCTTCCGATGGCGAACCTAAAGACATTCCCAGGAGGACAGTCGGGAGATGTACGCGATAAGCGCGGTAGGAGTCATGGTCATTCACGGAGTCCCGACGGTCATCGGCGACGGCGAGAATCGCACGCCAGACGTCTGGAACACAAGCTAAGAGACCAGGACGCCATCATCCGGTGAATGGCGGCGGAGATGGAGGAGCTAAAGAAGCATGTCAAAGGGAAGGGTGTAGCTGGAGTGGGAGACCACAGTGAGCGCACCCAACCTCGCCGTTCAGGCAGTCAGAGTCAGCGACACACTCCGTCCATTTCTATTACCAGAAGTTACAAGGTTGGCGATTCCGACATGCGTACAGAGAAGTCTAGCGCGCAAGATAGCACTTACCAGCCCTCACGTCCGGTGACGACGTCGAGGTACTCTTACTCCGCTCATTCAGAGGATTTGCGGGCAGTCTTAAAGGAGCGAGCTCGCCAACGGGAGGCTCAAAGGATACCGGCGTTCCAGCGGTTATCCTACGGGGTTCACGCCAGCGAGGAGGTCGGAATGCCTCCACCCCGCCAAGCAGCGCCACTCCTAGTGGATTCAGATTTAGCAAGGTTGAGTACCACCCCTTTCTCCCTGGAAATAGAAACAACACCTCTCCCGTCGGGCTTCCACCAACCAAAGTTCACATTGTACGACGGGAAGACCGATCCCTACATGCATGTAAGTCATTTCCGGCAGGTCATGGCCGGGCATAGGCGGAATGATGATCTTATGTGCCTCATCTTTCCATCAAGTTTGGGCGAACTGGGCTTAAAGTGGTTTGAAAGGCTGCCGGAGGGGAGTATTGAGAGGTGGCATCAGTTGGCCGAAGCCTTTGTCACGCGCTTCAAAACCAACACCAAAACACCAAAAGAAGTTGATCACCTACTGAGTGTCAAGATGGAACCGAGTGACACATTAAAGGCGTACAACTCCAGATATTGGGAGACCTTCAACGAGATCTTGAATTGCCCGGTCAACCTTGCAATCACTCAATACAAGCGTGGTCTCCCGGTCGGATATAGACTGCGGGACTCGCTTACCATGCACCAACCGACGTCCATGGGCCAGCTCATGCAGCGCATCAATGAGCACATCCGAGTTAAGGATGATGCGTCAGCATCTACCGTGAAGGCAACTTCGGTAGCAACAGACAAGAAGACAGCAGGCAAAGTGCACGCAGTTGGGCAAGAGTCCAACCGCTCAAGTGACCGAGCAGAGGAATCGGACCGTGGCTCGAATCGCAAAAATCGGGGTAGAGGACGCCGAAATGACCGGGATGACTACCCCCGAGATGACGTAACGGATGCAAGCAGAAGGTTGAAGGCAAGGACTGGAATAACCACGGTCTTCAAAATTCCAATCTATCGCATACTTAGTGAAATCCGAGACGAGGAGTATGTCCGGTTTCCTGCTAAGTTAGGCGATGGACAAAAGGGCTACAACCCGCGGTATCGTTGCACATTTCATCGGGAGCGAGGCCACCGGACTGAGGATTGTTTGCCTCTGAGGCAACACCTGGAAGAGCTAGTCGCGGCCGGACACCTAGACCTTTACATTGATGGGGGCGTAAAGGCGAACCAGGCTCCGGTTAAGCCCAGGGGACAGGATGACCGAGATGCGCCACCACAGGGAGTCATTAATGTCATCCACGGCATTGTCGAACCGGAGCGTGTTTGCGAACTCCGAGGTATGATCAAAAAGGCAGAACATATGAAGGAGGTTTTGTCAGTACAGCCTGCCATCAAGAGGGGGAAAACCGAAGAGAAAGATGTGATTAGTTTCACCTCAAGGGATCTAGAGCGTATTCAGACGCCGCACAACGATGCCTTAGTAGTAACACTCCGCGTCAAGGAATTCGATGTCAAACGGATATTGATCGATCAGGGAAGCTCGGTCGAGATCATGTATTACGACGCGTTCAAGCAGCTCAAGCTCCGAGAGACAGACTTGGCTCCGGCAACCTCGCCACTGGTTGGTTTCAACTCACAACCGGAGTGGCCTTTGGGGAAGATTATCCTGCCGGTCAAAGCGGGATCCGTGGTCAAGCAAGTGGAGTTCTGGGTGTTACATGTGCCTTCTACTTACAACCTGATCCTTGGAAGGGGATGGCTTCACACTATGCAAGCCGTAGCGTCGACCTACCATCAGGTGATGAGATTCCCCTCGGCTATAGGGGCAATTGAGGAGATTTAGGGAGACCAAGTCATGTCAAAGCAATGCTTCGTGGCAGTGAATAGGAGCCGGGCTGCTAAAGGCTTCGTTCAAATAATAGAAGGACCGGAAGACCGGGGAGTTCTTGACGATGTGGGCACCAAGGCAGAGGACAAAGCTGTTGAGGAATTGGTAGAGGTGCGAATCGATATGGAGCGACCGGATAAGTTCTTCCTACTCGGTTCTAGCCTCACCGCCCAAGAAAGGACCGAGATGGTTGAGTTTTTATGGCCAACATCGAAGTCTTCGCATGGTCGCCTTACGACATGCCGGCTCGATCCAAGTTTTATCTGCCATCACCTCAATGTCTTCCCCGGAGCGAAGCCAGTCATTCAGCGAACAAGGAGATCGGCGCTACATCACGCTGAGGTAGTTGCAGAGGAAGTGAAAAACTTGCTTGAGGCACGAGCAATTCAGGAGGTGCACTACCCTCGGTGGATTTCCAACACAGTAGTGGTGCCCAAGAAGAATGGGAAGTGGC
>JAPPVO010005644.1:0-12600 GCA_030407325.1 Camellia japonica | reverse complement strand
ACCCATAGCAAACTATATGCAAATATATACAAGATCCTTGCCAAACAAGAACAGAATGTAAATACGTAACAAAATGGCAAGGTTGGGTCTCGTGCGTGAGACACAAGGCTGACCTCTCCCAAAACTCCTGCTGTTCCTGGCTAACTTCACTGGGGCTGGGGTTGGACCTCACTTGGCTCACCTACAATTACATGAATGAGCGTGAGCGAATGCCCGTGAATAATATCAAATAAACAAGTTCGTAAGCAATTATTTGGACATTGCAACAATCGGCCTTCGGCTCAGTCATTCATGTTCGATATTCGGCCTTTGGCCCAATTACCATTTCCATCGGCTTTGGCCCCCAACCTTCATTTCCATCGGCCTTTGGCCCATCTATTCATTTCAATCGGCCTTTGGCCCAATTATTCATTTCCATCGGCCTTTGGCCCAATCATTCATTTCAATCGGCCTTTGGCCCAATTATTCATTTCCATCGGCCTTTGGCCCAATCATTCATTTCCATCGTTCTTATCCATTGGCCTTGGGCCCATTCATTTATATCAATCGTTCATATCCATCGGCCTTTGGCCCAAGCATTTATATCAATCGTTGTCTCCCAATCAAAATAATGGAATTACAAAGCTTACTACAAGTAAACAATTGGACAACGGTATACTTCAAATATCTTATTAAGATATTACTCACAGTGATCGGTTGATGGGTTCGCCCTGGAACTCGACCCTACACATGCCATGAACATAAGAGGGTCATTAACAATTCAATCCGTTCAAAATTCACATTTTCCTCTTTAGGCTTTATTGTTATCTCATTAATCATTCACAATGCTTAACATATGCCTAAGAGTGCCCACAAGTGAAAGAGAACGGAAAACAGAACAAAAATGCAAGAACAGAATTTCTGAAAACAGGGTCCCCGCTCGAGCGTGACTTCCCGCTCGAGCGGACCCTTAGGTCTGCAAAAGTACTGGTTGCCTCAATTCCCCGCTCGAGCGTGAATTCTTCCGCTCGAGCGGACTTCATGTCACATAGCTCCCCGCTCGAGCGCCAACTTACCCGCTCGAGCGGGAATCATGTCTGCAGAAAAATATGCTGGGAGCTCGATTTCTCCGCTCGAGCGGCCATTACCCCGCTCGAGCGGACACCAAAATTCTGGGTTTCCCAGATTTTGTTCTTGAGCTCCAAATCGATTTTCCAACCACATTTCTTGCATGCAATGGCTCAATCTCATGTATAATCATGCTAACATGGAATAGACCCCAACTCACAACTCAATGAGGCTCAATTTCATAAAATAGATACATACATGGCTCAAATTGCACCAAACCCATTACTAACACAACCATTTTATGCATTCAACTCTTGTACCCTTATAATCTGCACATGCATGTGGTACATTATTCTCATTCTCAACTTATGTGATGAAGAGATGGTCAAGAACATGATCTGTAACTAAAACTCACATAGATCATGCATTTGGTGCCCAATATGAAAATCCAAGGCAATCACATACATGCATGCAAACATTGACCTTCAATCTAACACCTACGATTTAAAATCCCCCTTCAATTCTCACTCTTGACCATAAATCAACTTTGAATACACAGGATTGCCCATTAAACTCAAGAATTACTTACCAAGGAGCTTGGTTCTCACAATCTATGATCAAATCTTGAGTAATCTTCAAGGCTCCCAAGTTTTAAGCTGAAATTTGGACAACTCCTCCCCTTTTCTCTCACTAGGGCCGGGTCTCCCTCTCTCTCAATGGTATAACTCAGATTTTTGAGTTCAATAGAATAAAAGGGAAGTGAGTGTTAATGCACAACAAGCCCTACTAAATCAATTAATAATAATAAGGCAATTGGGCTCTAATTTATCAATTTAATCAGTTTAAATTAACCAGAATCAATTTTCAATTAAATTTCACCGTAGGCTTTAAAAATCATGCCAATTACAATGCCGTAATCAATTTTGAGTCCTGTGGCCGATAAGGCCCTCAATTTAATTCCCGAAGGGGACTATTCAAACAGATATTCCTACGGCGAACAGATATGAATTCAAAATCACATATTATCACATAATGGCACACAAAATCATGCTAAACACATAACTATAAGCAAATTAAGGACCAGTTTAGCACAATACAGAACAGGGGTATCATAGCTGCGATCTGATATAACACAGGCTCGCTCGAGCGAAGGATTGGTCGCTCGAGCGACCAGACACAAAGAATCCTCGCTCGAGCGTAGAAAGTCTCGCTCAAGCCAACAATGCGATGCTTCAGGTCTGCAACCCAGAAGCATGTTCGAACGACAGAATGCTCGCTTGAGCGAAGAAACCCAAAACATAGGCCTCACTGGCTCGAGCGAAGGAAGTCTCGCTTGAGCCAAGAAACACGGCTCTCAAGTCAAAATGAGACGCAGATGCACGCTCGAGCGCAATACCTCTCGCTCGAGCCACCAGACACAAAACTCAACTCTCGCTCGAGCGAAGGAAACCTGGCTCGAGCGAAGGATCTAAAACACAGAGCTCGCTCGAGCGACAAAAGTCTCGCTCGAGCGAAGAACCAAAATTCTGGGCAGCAACCATTTGCTCCCTATCACTCCCAACCTGAAACAAACCTGCCCAACACATCTTATAACTAAAAAACAAAGTATAAAAGGACGGAAACAAGATATAAATCATAACTAACATCCACGTAACTAAGTCTGGATACAACAACCCAAGAAGGAAGAACCGGGATCGCTATAACCTTCCCCCCTTAAGGAATTTCGTCCCCGAAATTAAGTACAAGTTTTCAAAAACAACTTTTTCTTAATTTTCAACAGTGTTACCAATCAACATTTCACAACCTGACCCAATACCGGTCATCCTATATCTATTCAAGAGGCAGCTTACAATATGTGTTCCAACATGCATTATTAACATGCATCTTTTTCAATTTCAACCATTTTCAATGCCAATATTACATTTGCATTTCTATAACACATTTAACATAAACAATGCTAAAATAAACTTCCATCTCAAGGCATATATATTAATACCTCCACAATATTTCCATAAACCAACATACACAATGTTTTACAACTTAAGACATACATAATGCTCTTAAGGTTCCTCAATATAACAAAATATGCAACAAGCACTCAAACATCTATAAATAGATCCGGATATTTCTCTCGGACCTCCAACTCACGTTCCCAAGTGGCTTCCTCCACACTGTGATGTTTCCACAAAACTTTTACCAAGGGAATGGTCTTGCCTCGCAAGACTTGATCCCGCCTATCCAAGACCCGTACCAGTCTCTCCTCATACGAGGCATCCTCATCTACCTCTAAGTCGGTCCAGTCCAATACATGCGATGGATCCGGCTCGTACTTCCGAAGCATACTAACATGAAACACGTCATGAACTCCGGACAACTGCGGCGGCAAAGCTAAACGATAAGTAACCTTGCCAATCCTCTCAAGGATCTCAAAAGGACCAATAAACCGAAGGGACAACTTCCCACTCTTCCCAAACCTCATCAATCCCCGCCTAGGTGATATTTTCAGAAAAACATAATCACCCACCTCAAATACCAACGGTCTCCTCCTACGGTCGGCATAACTCTTTTGGCGACTCTAAGCTGTAACAAGCTTCCTACGGATAAGCTCAACTTTTTCCGTCGTTTGCCTCACCAATTTCAGGCCCAACAAAGGTGCATCACCCACCTTGGCCCAACAAACTGGAGACCTACAAGGTCGGCCATACAAGGCCTCAAACGGTGCCATACCGATACTCAACTGAAAACTGTTGTTGTAGGCAAACTCCACCAAGGGCAAGTGCCTCTCCCACGACCCATTAAAGTCAAGGACACAACCTCGAAGCATATCCTTAAGGATATGAATAGTACGCTCGGACTGCCCGTCAGTCTGAGGGTGATACGCCGTGCTAAAGGTCAACTTAGTGCCCAAGGCACTCTGCAAACTCTGCTACAACCTGGCAGTAAAACGAGGATCTCTATCCGAGACGATCGTCACTGGGACCCCGTGTAATCTCACTATGTCCCGGATATACAAGTCAGCAAGATGATCTATCGAATCTCTTACGCGCATAAGGATAAAGTGCACCGTTTTAGTCAACCGGTCTACAACCACCCAAATAGCATCACTACCCCGCTGAGTCCTCGGAAGACCTACAACGAAGTCCATAGTGACATGCTCCCACTTCCACTCGGCAATAGGCAAGGGTTGCAACAAACCTGCTGACCTCTGATGCTCGGCCTTCACTTACTGACAAGTAAGGCACTTAGACACAAAAACTGCCACATCCTTCTTCATTTCCCGCCACCAAAACTGGTGGCCCAAATCACGATACATCTTAGTGCCTCCCGGATGCACCGCAAGGCGTGAATGGTGAAACTCTCGGAGTACCTCCTCTCGGTAAGACTCCGACACAAACAAACGGTCTTGGTATCTCACACTCAGGTGGGGATACATAGTCAAACCCTTCTCAACCTTCCCATTGGAGATCTTCTCTCGAAGGGATTTTACCTCAAGGTCACCTCTCTGTGCCTCTAACACTCTAGTCACAAGTGTAGGCTGCGCAACAACAGAAAACAAGGCCGCAGCCTCAACAGATTCACCCAGAAGCAAATCAAACTCTCCAAGGGCACCCAACATCTCCCACTCCCGGATGGCTATACAAGCTACATCACTAATGGATTTCCTGCTAAGGGCATCAGCTACAACATTGGCCTTTCCCGGGTGATAGTGCAACTCAAAGTTGTAGTCCTCAATGAACTCCATTCACCTCCTCTGCCTCAAGTTCAAGTCTTTCTGTGTAAACATATATTTCAGACTCTTATGATCTGAGAACACCTCGAACCGCTCACCATAAAGGTAGTGCCTCCAAATCTTCAAGGCAAAGATCACAACTGCTAACTCTGGGTCATGTGTAAGGTAATTCTTCTTGTGTATTTTCAATTGACGTGAGCCATAGGCAACCACTTTCCCCTCTTGCATCAATACACAACCCAAACCCTCTCGTGAGGCATAACAATAAACGGCATAACCCAAACCTCTCTCCGGAATAATCAAAACCGGAGCAGTGGTCAATCTAACTTTCAACTCTTGGAACGACTTTTCACAAGTCTCACTCCATACAAACTTGACCCCTTTCCGCGTCAATCTAGTCAACGGTGAAGCTAGCCTGGAGAAATCTTTCACAAACCGGCGGTAATACCTAGCTAATTCCAGAAAACTGCGGATCTCAAAAACACTCTTAGGTTGTGCCCAATCCTGCACTGCCTCTATCTTTGATGTATCAACAGACACCCCTTCCCCAGAGACTACATGGCCTAAGAACTTCACCTCCCTTAGCCAGAACTCACACTTCCCAAACTTAGCATAAAGCTTATGGGCTCTAAGCAACTCGAGCACCACTCTCAAGTGTCCCTCGTGCTCCTCCTCAAAAGGTGAATAAATCAGAATGTCATCCACGAAAACGACCACAAAACGATCTAAAAATTCCCGGAATATTCGGTTCATCAGGTCCATAAACACTGCCGGTGCATTGGTGAGCCCAAAAGGCATCACCAGAAACTTATAATGGCTATATCGCGTACGGAATGTCGTCTTCGGGATATCCTCCTCCCTGACCCTCAACTAGGGGTAACCCGACCTCAAGTCTATCTTAGAGAAACAACGGGAACCCTTCAACTGATCAAACAGATCATCTAAACGAGGCATAGGGTACTTATTCTTGACCGTAGCCCGATTCAATTTCCGGTAATCGATACAAAGTCTCAAGGCACCATCTTTCTTTTTAGCAAAAAGGGTCGGTGCTCTCCACGAAGAAACACTAGGGCGAATATAGCCCTTATTTAGCAACTCCTGGAGTTGAATCTTCAACTCACTCAACTCGGCTGGGGCAAAACGGTAAGGTACCATAGAAATCGGTGACGTGCCAGGCACTAGGTCAATAAAGAACTCGATCTCTCGATGGGGTGGCAAACTAACAAGGTCCTCGGGAAAGACGTCCGAGTACTCACAAACCACTCTCGGCAATACCGTCTGGGTCTCATCATACTCACTACTTGTCACGCACGTTCCTTTCTCGCATTGCGATGCATTCACTCGCCGACACTGTGTGTGTCAAACTTTCGGAATCACAGGAATCACATTGAATATATATGTTGTTAGCATATTGTTCTTGTTGAATTTCTCTCTTTTGCAGGCACGATATTGTATGTACGGTTCATTTGAGGCTAGTGCGACCAGACGAATCGCGCAGGTATCGTACCTTCTCCGTGTGAGACGCGACGAGAATTGAATAATTCTCCGCATTCCTAACTACATGAAACATAGTTGTTGCTTTGCATTCTTTCTTAAAACTGTTGCATCTATTTGCGAATACTTGCTTCATTACAGCTTGCTGCACTTGCATGATCATTAAGTTACATCTGGCTCCGTGCATATCGCTTTGCATTTTGCCCCCTTTGCCTGCGGGCACGCCTGCGGCACATATCTCTGTGCATCTTGTATGATTGTCTAAGTCTTCGGCCTTGTCAAAAATGGGTCGTCTCTAGCTTTGACATTCACTCCCGTCACTTGTGACTTCCGAGTTCTGTCAAAGAGGGGCAACTGTAGACACCCCATTTTTGACCGACCTTAAGACTCAGACGTCACCGATTGAGTGCTCGGTGATGTTGCATATTGTGCTCATTCAGAAGTCTCAGAGTCACGGTCGTGAGCCCTGCCTCCGGACTTCCGAACCCTCTTCTGTACCTTGTCTCGGTTTGCGAACCAGACTCGGTTTTCTCTGTTTCTTTTCTTGAAGGGAGGGAGAGGTCCCGTAGACCATCTCTCAGTGGCCGTGGGCTACATTTCGTGGCCGCAGGCCATTTTGCCCATTTCGGAGCCCGGTTCCCGGTTTTCGGAGCCGTCATGCCGTGTGCCTCGGTTCGGGACCGTCTAACCATCTCCGATTCCTCCGGTTTTTGGCATACATCTTATTTACTCCCTTTTGAGGGACACTGAGGTCTGAGAGACCCACTTCGTGGTCGAATGCCACTTTCGGTGCTTAACAGCCTATTTTCGGGACCCCGAACTGCGTGTTTTGGCCCCCGAGCATTCGTTTTGCATCGGTTTTCGTTCATTTTTGGCAGGTACCTCTGTTTTATCACCAAGAAGGTCACTGAAGGGTGGGAGGCCAGCAATTTTCTCAGCAACCAGTTATATTCCTCTGGCGCCCTCCGAAGCCTGTTTTCCTCACTTCCGAGCCAATGTTGACCACCCTAGGGCCATTTTCTTCAACCCCAAACCACATATTTGTGTTGTACACACATGGGAGGACCCTAAAATTCTATGGCCGGCCAGTAATTCAAATTGAACCTTTTGAACCCCTCCTAAAAGTGGCCTATTCTCTCTCCTATTTTAGAGTTGCCAATTTTGAACCACAGGGTTGTGATGAGGAGACCTGGGAGGACACCTTTCTCTGGTGGCCGGCCAGAAAATCTTCTTGAGCCTTTTGACCCTTGGCCGGCCGGCCATAGGGGGTGGCCGGCCGGCCACCTGCAACAAAAATAGGTGGCCGGCCATGTTCCTTGGGATGTGTGCTTTACAGCTGTATAGCTTTTTCCCCCAAAATATCTGATTTCGGGGGACTTTTGTAGAGGAGGGAAACTTAATCCCATTTCTCTACACATTTTCCCTCCTTTTCTTCTCCATTCTTGCATACATAACAGCAGCTCTAGCTCTCCCTCAAGGGTTGAAAAATTGCTCTCAAGGATAGAGACACACATCCCTCTCTATCTCTCTCATTTTCTCAAGTTCCAACTCCATTTCTTCACTACCACCAAGCACCACCATCACCACTCCATTTCCAGCAGCAAGGAGGGGTTTTTCAGAGGCTTAGGAGCAACATTCCTTGGTCCAAGAGGTAGCAAAGAAGTGATCTTCAAGGGTAAGACCATTTTCCCTCTTTTGTAGCACTTTTTTGCACCATTCTTGTAGCCTGTTTGCTTACTATTTTAGGCTCCGACCCTAACTGAAAGGGTCATTTTTTTGAGCCATTATTCATGTTTGTTTAAGGGCTCAACCCTGTTTGAGCCCCCCATTTGGTACTTGCTTCAATACCCTCTTAAATATCGTAATCTTGCATGATATTTCTAGCCTATGTGTGATCTGTTTTTGAGCATGATATAAACTGTGAGTTGGCTTATTTTGCGCCCCTCTACAACATTGTAGAAGGGCTCAACACTGTTGGGGGCCTCCATGTAGCACTTACCATTATACCCCTCTTTGGCCCCCATTTTTGCATGCTTTGTTGGCCTGTCTTGCTTCTGTTTTTAGGCCATCATCAGAACTTAAAATGGACATATTTTGACCTTCTTGGAATATCTTATTAAGGGTCTTTGGCTTTTTGGTGAATGCTTTGTATACCTCATGTTATAGCCTCTTGTTGGCCTATTTCTTGCATTGCATTTTGAGCATGTTTTCATACTGATTTGAGGCTTGTCATCTACTGTAAATGTTCATATTTTTAGTCCCTATTCAGTGTTGTAGAAGGGTATTTTTCAATTTGGGCTTTGCATCTACCACTTGCTTCATAACCTCCCTTGCGGAGCCATTTTTGTATGCCATTTCAGACCTACTTGTGATTGCTGTTTGGCCATGTTTCGTACTGTAAAAATGTGATTTTTGGGGCTGCCTTGCTTCTGCTTTTTCATGTCATGTATCAATTATGCATGTATTGTATAGCTGTAAGCCATTTCGTGCACTTATCTTCACATTTCGGGATCATTTCATGCATCGGGTATTATTTTACCTCATTTTGGGGCTGTTTTGCCCCTCATTTTGCCACTGATTTTTGCATGTTTGCATATCATATTCCATGTCTTTGCCATGTCTCATTAGAGTGGCATTTCAGTGCCCGAGGGTCCGTCCTCGGTTTGCGTGCCCGCGTGCACGCATTTCGAGGTGTCTTGTTTTCATCTGATGGCCTCCTGTGTGAGTGTAGCTGAGGCTCTCTCATGTCAGCGTAAGCCCATTATTGCATTGTGTATGCCCGGTTGTGTATTACCTCGTGCAGCGTGTATGCCATTCCATGACATTGTGTATGTTAGGGTTGCATATTAGCTACATTTCATGCATATCATGCATATTGCATCATGTTCGGGATAGGAGTTAGCCCGAGCATGGGAAACGAGGCACGTTTCGTACTCCGAGCGACGGAACGGGTCTCAATTCCCAAGTCACCGACACTCCGGATTATCCATGATAGAGTTAGGTTTTGTTGTAGCATTCATATGCATTCATTCTATATTGAGTTGTGCAATTTGGCTCATCGGCCATCATGCATCGATATGCGTGATTGGTGGCACGAGGATCGAGGCATGCATATATTTGTGAAATACATTGCTATGCCCCTTTCCTGCTCTCTGTTGCAGCAAAATGAAGAACCAGCAACTTTCCGGGACTTGCACGCATTTCGAGAAACATTGCAAATAGAGGCTAATTGGGGCATCCCAGTGGATTTCCGCGCAAAGCAGTCCAAACATGCATCATTTCATTATCCGGAGCGGAGTCAAGGCAGTCCCTGGCTTGCATGCCAGTTTACAGTTTTTCTTAGTTAATTTGTTAATTAATTAAGGATTTGTATATTATTCGAACTGTAATATTCGGACTGTACTATTCTTTCATTCGGGACTGTATTATTTATTCGGACCCTCTGCGCGAGGGCATAAATTGTAATAAGTGTGGGTGAGTGTGATGTATGTCTTCCAACCCCACGTCTTTCTTCCCTTTTATTTACCCGCTTATGATGGTTAGATTAGGGCATATTTCAATTAGCATACAGTATGACAGCATGTTTGCATCATTCATCTGTTTTGCATGCACCGGGCTCGGCGCACCATATTAACTGCATCTGTATTTCAATTCCAAATTGAATACTTGATAGCTGTTGCATTTCATATGCCATGTTTAGAATAGCCGAGCCTGCTATAATTTGCATCTTTGCATGTGTTGCATTAGGCAATTCTGTGTACCTAGGATCATGCATGATTTCTAATGAGCTTCTGTTTTGGCTTGGAGTACTCGGTGAGTTTTATGCTTTAGCATCCTTGCATGCGTGTGAGTGACTGCCATGAATAGCATGCTTACCATGAGGCTAACTGCTTATGTGATATAACTGCCTTGAATGCCTATGGGTGGAGGTTGTGTTATTTGGATTGAGACAATTCATCAAATATTTGTTTTTTAAGCCCACTAGATAGTGGCGAAACCATTGTTCTTCTAAGCCCACCTGAGGGTGGCAAAATCCGCATTTTAAGCCTACCTGCAGGTAGCACCATCAAACCATTTTCAAACAAACAAACATGAAATGTTTTGTTCCAATTCAGGCGATCCAGTCTATATTTGTATGCTGTGCGCATCACATAGTAAATCTCGGCTAATAACCGGAATAAGAACACACAACGTTTTCAAAAATAGATATCATGGTTAGTAGAGGGCGATCTTTGATCGGGCGAGCGGGGGTGCTCACGAAGTGACCTTCCCCAATCGTACCCTAGTTCCCGAGCCGAGGCAACTTTGGTGATGACGGATACGTGGCCTTTGGCACCGAGTCAGGGTTTCCTAAATTTCCCAAAAATAAAATATTTAGGTGGCGACTCTGTATCTGGCAAAGCAGTCCATGTTTGGCACTTCTTTCAAAAAATCTGTTTTCAAAACGATTTGCCGGATTTGGACTCTTTGGTTCAAGATTAAGAACCGTGACATTTGAGTCCTTGAACTGTAGTAGACCCAATATCGAACCAGAACGGGGGGGGACTCGCACTCCTTTCCCCGGGATGCGTTCAGGGACGTCTACAGTTTCTGGCGACTCTGCTGGGGACTTAGAGAACTTGACTCGAACTTATGATATCTAGTTTTGACTACACTTGTGTGTTTCTTTGCATTGCATTTGCATTGGTGCGCCTAGGACACCGTGTTTGCCATATGCCATTCCCGAACGATTACCGGAGGCTTTTTGTCAAGGCATGTCCTAAGGCTGATCGGCTCTGGGCTCTGACAGCATGGGAACACGAACCCCGGTTTTACCGGGGCACCCTTTTTGACCATTCGACCTAGTGCATATTCGGATCCATAGTGACCATTCCAAATTAGGACAGGTTGCTTACCCGTTTATAGGTTGTTTGAAACCGCTGTGTGCGTAGTGAAACCCTAGCTCCTGACAAAATAGGACAGGGAACCCTACCCCAACATAGGGGTGCTTTGGCTCTCACTTATCTGCTATGTGCTTGTTAGAGTGTGTCTCTACAGGGAATGCATGTATCAGTCTATGAGTTTGGGCATCAGGCCTGCGGGCATCAGTCAGTATCTGAGAATCAGTTGTCTGCGGATATCGGATTCAGTTTTGGGGAACAGTGATACAGGAACAGTGATCAGTGATTGAGGACAGTGTATTTTCAGCTTATCAACTACGTGTTGTATACCCGACTGTGTGTTGTGTGTATTTAATTTAAGCTGTTATGCTGCCCGTTTATCTGGTTATTTATTTCCTTTTCGCTTTATTATCTTTTTGCTAGGGCAGTTTTTAGCACGATTGCTTCCGAACCAATAGATACTCCCCAAGCACTTTGGACACGAGGTCGCCGACTCAATTGATCCGAGGATCTGGTTGACGGACATCCAGTGTTCCACTCTCTACCCCCTGTTATCAGAAGAAGGCCGAGGAGGCGCAGTGTGTCAGAACAGGGATTACCGGGACAGAGGGCTACTTTGACAGTAAACAGTCAGGTTGAGATTTCTGTGTCTGCCATAGAGATACATTTACCGGTCATTCAGATGGAACAGCAGAATACATCAGGGATGGAGGCGATGATGCGCCAAATGCACAAGAGCATGAAACAGATGCAGGAGGATGCCATCCACCAAGCGGAATTTGCTAAACAACAAGCCGCAGTCATGGCCCAGCAGGCCGAGCTGATCACTAGGCTGCAACAGCAGAATGCAGCGTCTGCTTCACATCAGGCTCCTCCTCCACCAGCGGCTCCACTACCCGAGCAGGCACCTACTGGTCAGAATACCCTGCCAAATCCTCAGAATACCCTCCCGAACACCCAGAACACCCTACCCAATATCCAGAATATCCAAGAGGACACCAACCTTCCAACGGGGCTGGCTTCGCCCCCGCTTCTGCCGCAACTGTCCAAGAATCTTACACCCAACCACCCGGACTCTCCATTCGAGTTCGAGGTAGATCATACAGCTCTAAAACTGAGTAAGTTGGAGAAGCTTTTCAAGAAATCGCAGGGGGTGAAGGCCATCCCAGACATCGAAGATGGGTACACCGACGTGGCCGTAACATTGCCAGACAGATTCAAGATGCCACAAATTGACCGCTTCGACGGGTCCGGAGATCCCATGGTCCATCTCCGGCTATTTTCAGACATCCTGAGGCCAATGGGCCTAACCCGACCACAAAAACTTTCCCTGTTTGGCCGAACTTTGTCGGGTGTGGCAGCCATTTGGTACGCGAAGTTAGAAGATGACGTGAAAAGAAGCTGGGATGAGATGGCTGAGGCCTTCGTTGCACAGTACTCGTACAATAC
>JAPPVO010005643.1:0-26142 GCA_030407325.1 Camellia japonica | reverse complement strand
CCAATTGCCCCTGTAAGGTAACTTTACCTCTTAGCTATTACATTGCATCTTAGCCACTACATTGCAGTGCATTGCATGAATCCTCAATTTTCAAACCAGCTTCGCGTAGCGTATAAGTCCAATTATCAAACTGGCTTCGCGTAGCGTATAAGTCCAATTTTCAAACCGGCTTCGCGTAGCGTATAAGTCCAATTTTCAACCGGCTTCGCGTAGCGTTATAAGTCCAATCTTCAAACCGGCTTCGCGTACGTATAAGACCAATTATCAAACCGGCTTCGCGTAGCGTATAAGTCCAATTATCAAAATCTTCCTGCATATCATTTTGCATCCTGCCCCTGAACTACGCTGGTTTGATTCCTTGCAAAGGGATACGTAGGCAGCCTGCGGGCACAACCATTTATTTATCTATATTTTGTTTGTTTGTCTAAGTCTTCGGCCTTGTCAAAAATGGGTCGTCTCTGGGCTTTGACATTCACTCTCGTCACTTCTTGACTTCCGAGTTCTGTCAAAGAGAGGGCAACTGTAGACACCCAATTTTTTGACCGTCCATAAGACTTCGACGCGACTAATGGTTTACATGGTGGAGAAAGTTGTGCAGGGGAAAGGTGTAATTTCTTCGGCAAAGAGAGAGGAACAAATCCCAACTTCACGCCCCATTTTGGACCAAAGCTATTTTGAATGGTTTTTAGACCTTAAAACCGTCTCTTTCAAAACATTTTTGAAATAAAGTTTCTGCGATGTTCCGAGGCTCGCCTTTTGTCAAACGTCGCGTTTTTCGGTAAAACCGAGCAAGGACAAAGTGGAAATGAACGAAAGAGAGATGAAATCTTTGAAAAATCTTTCAAACACACCTTACTTAGGGGCTTGAAGTTGAAGAAAAGAAGAAGAGGAAGAAATCCAGTCGGAGGAGAAAATAGGCATGAACCGTTAAGAGAGAGTCGAGCAGCCCTCGCCGAATCGGGCCTATTCATTTGGATACTTGGAATCAAGCTATGAGGCCACCACCGTTGGAAATCTTACTCCCGGGGCTTCATTTTCCACTCAAGAATCTCCTAAATCCAATTCCGGACAGAGGAGATATGGTGATTGAAGTGGGGCATCACTCGGTTGGACCGAAATCTGCACGGCTTCACCAAAAAGGGCATAACTTTTTCCACAGGAGGAATTTGGATGCAAGGTTTGCACCATTGGAAAGCTAACTTCCGGGGCTTCAATTTGGACACTTGAATGGCCATCATTGGACTTCCCAATCACCTACCGGCCACATTTCTTTCCGGTAGCCCATTTTTTTTGCCCTAAAAGTAGCTGGCCGGCCAGAAAACCTAGCCGGCCGGCCACCTATTTGGTGAAATGACTTTTTTGCCCTTTTAAACTAGCCGGCCATGCCCCCCTCCCCAAGTGTGTCCTAGAAGTGAATTTTGTTTTCCACTACACCCATGTCCGAGGGTTTGGCCATTTTTGGGGGAACTTGGCTTGTTTTCCCTCCATTTTCCCCCCCTTTTTCCCCCATTTTGCCTATATAACAAGCAGCCCAACTCTGGTTTTAGGGTTGAAAAAAATTGGTCTTGGAGCTCTTGCATCATATCTCTCTCCATCTCTCTCCATCTCTCTCATTTCCTTCAAAAATTCCTAAGTTCTACACCCTTTGTTCATCACCACCTAGCACCACCACCACTACTCCATTTCCAGCAGCTTGGGGAGCTTTCCAGCAGCTAAGAGGCAGCATATCTCAAGCCAAAAGGGAGCCAAGGGTAGTCTTCAAGGGTAAGCATCATTTCCCCTCTTTTTGACTCATTTTGGTATCATTTTTTAGACCTATTTTCTTGCTGTTTTGAGCTCCGACCAAAACTGAAAAGGTCATTTTTTTTGAGCTCATTTTCTTGTTTCATTAAGGGCTCAACACTGTTTGAGCCCCCCATGTTGCACTTGCTTCAATACCCTCTTGAATGCCATTTTCTTGCATGATATTTTTAGCTTGTGTGTGATTTTTTTTGGGGCCTGACGTAAACTGTAAATAGGCCTATTTTGAGCCCCTCTTCAACATTGAAGAAGGGCTCAACCCTGTTGGGGACCTCCATATATCACTTGCCATTGTACCCCTCTTTGGTCCCCATTTTTGCATGATGTGTTATCTTATCTTGCTTCTGTTTTTCGGCCATGATCAGAACTGAGGGAGGCCATATTTTGACCCCTTTGTCATGTTTCATTAAGGGTCTTTGGCTGTTTGATGAATATTTTGTGTACTTCATGTTATAGCCTTCTTGTGCCTTAATCTTGCATTGCATTTTGAGCATGTTTTATACTGATTTGGGGCTTGTCATCTACTGTAAATATTCATATTTTTGGTCCCTATGCAGTGTTGTAGAAGGGTATTTTTGTGTTTGGGCTTTGAATCTACCACTTGCTTCATTGCCTCCCTTGCGGAGCCATTTTTGTATGCCATTTTAGCCCTACTTGTGCTTACTGATTGGCCGTGTTTTGTACTGTAAAAATGTATTTTTGGGGCTGCCTTGCTTCTGATTTTTCACTTCATGTCCAAATTACGCATGTTTAGCATAGCTGTAGGCCATTCCATATGCCTAGTGTCACATTCCGGGAGAGATTCCATGCATCGGGTTTCATTTTACCGAGTTTCGGGGCTGTTTTCCCCCTCATTTTACTACTGATTTTTGCATGTTCGTATACCATATTCCATGTCTTTGCCATGTCTCATTAGAGTGGCATTTCGGTGCCTGAGGGTCCGTCCTCGGTTTGCGTGCACGCGGGCACGCATTTCGAGTTATCTTGTTTTCATCTGATGGCCTCCTATGTGAGTCTGGCTGAGGCTCTCTCATGTTGGTATAAGCCCATTATTGCATTGCGTATGCCATTTCATCCATAGCATTGTGTATGATCGGTTGTTGTATCACCTCGTGTAGCGTGTATGCCATTCCATAACATTGTGTATGTTAGGATTGTATCTTAGTTGCATTTCACGCATATCATGCATATTGCATCGTGTTCGGGATAGGAGTTAGCCCGGGCACGGGAAACGAGGTACGTTCCGTACTCCGAGTGACGGAACGTGTCTCAATTCCCAAGTTACCGACACTTCGGATTATCCATGATGGAGTTAGGTTTTGTTGTAATGTTCATATCATTCTATATTGAGTTGTGCAATTCGGCTCCTCGGCCATCATGCATCGATATGCGTCACGAGGTCGAGACATGATCATTGAGACATGCATACATTTGAAAATACATTGCTATGCCCCTTTCCTGCTCTTTGTTGCAGCAAACTCAAGAATCAGCAGTCTTCCGAGGCTTGGCGCGCTTTTCCAAGAACAATTGCAAAACAGAGGCTAATTGGGGCATCCCAATTTCCGCTCAAGGCAGCATACATCATTCATCAGAATCAAGGCAGTCCCTGGCTTGCATGCCAGTTTTATTTTCTTAGTTAATTTATTAATTAATTAGGAATTTGTACATTATTTGGACTGTATTATTGGGACTGTAATATTCGGGACTGTATATTTATTTGGACCCTCTGTACGAGGGCATAATTGTAAATAAGTGTGGGTGAGTGTGATCTATCTTCCAACCCCACGTCTTTCTTCCCTTTTATTTACCTGCTTATGATGGTTAGATTAGGGCATATTTCAATTAGCATACAGTATGACAGCATGTTTGCATCATTCATCTGTTTTGCACGCACCGGGCTCGGCGCATCATACAAACTGCATTTGTATTTCAATTTCAAATTGAATACGTGTTAGTGGTAGCATTTCATATGCCATGTTTAGAATAGCCGAGCCTGCTATAGTTGCATTTTTGCATGTGTTGCATTAGGCATTTCTGTATAATTAGGATCATGCATGATTTCTAATCAGTTTCTGTTTTGGCTTGGAGTACTCGGTGAGTTTTATGCTTTTAGCATCCTTGCTTGCATTGCATGCGTGTGAGTGACTGCCATGATAACATGCTTGCCATGAGGCTATTTGCTTATGTGATATAACTGCCTGAATGCCTGTGGGTGAAGGTTGGGTTGTTTGGATTGGAACAATTTATCAAATGTTTGTTTTGAGCCCACTAGATAGTGGCAAAATCATATTTTCTAAGCCCACCTGAGGGTGGCAAAATCTGCATTTTAAGCCTACCTGCGGGTAGCAAACCATTTTTCAAACAAACAAACATGAAGTGTTTTGTTCCAATTCAGGCGACTCAGTCTATACTTGTATGCTGTGTGCATCACATAGTAAATCTAGGTTAATAACCGGAATAAGAACACACAATGTTTTCAAAAATAGATATCATGGTTAGTAGAGGCCGGTCTTTGACCGGGCGAGTGGGGGTGCTCACGAAGTGACCTTCCCCAATCGTACCCAAGTTCCCGAGCCGAGGCAACTTTGGTGATGACGGACACGTGGCCTTTGGCACCGAGTCAGGATTTCCTAAATTTCCCATTTAAAAAATATTTAGGTGGCGACTCTGTATCTGGCAAAGCAGTCCATGTTTGGCACTTCTTTCAAAAATCTGTTTTCAAAATCGATTTGCCGGATTTGGACTCTTTGGTTCAAGATTAAGAACCGTGACATTTGAGCCCTTGAACTTAGTGACCCCAATATGAACGGAACGGGACTTAACCCTCCCGGGGCGTTCAGGACGTCTAAAATGACACATGAAACAAATGGAAGATAAACATCATTAAAAGAACCCAATAAAAAGTTGAGTCGTTTGAACCCTCTGAAAGGAACCAAATATTCATATTTGTGATACACAAATAAAAGGAACACAAAATGTCTTACCATAGAAAAAAGTTGCCAAGGACATCCTTTAAGGTGCATATATAAACTATTGGGCCATAAAGGTTTATCCATGTTAGGAGAGATAAGAGAAATGGGGTACCTCCAATGCAATCAATAAGAGAAACAAGGATACCTCTAAGGTTCATCCAAGATCTAGGCATTGCAATAACCAAATCACAATTGTGTGGTATTAGTGAATCCTCACAAACAAATCAAGATCCATAGAACCATCACCTTCTATGTACATATAAAAATCTCCAACCAAGATTATAATGAAGTTCTTATACATATTATAATGAAAGCAAAAGATATATCTGCATTGTATATTGCATTGAAATCATAAAGAATAGAGAAGAGAATGAATCAAAGAGACTAGAAATCATCCTGTACATTCAATGTTTTCCACACAATGAATAAGGAAACAACTTGGAATTGCAACCCAAATAAGTACCTCATTACTAAAACCAGTTAAAGTATCACATCGATCTGCAAAAGAAGAAAAAAAAAAAAACAGTTTCCACTAATCAATATCCAAGAAGAAAAGAGAAAACTAGAGTAAGAGAAAAATAATAGCATAAAACAACTATCACAAAAATAATAATAATAAATAAATAAATAGTAGAAGAAGAAGAAGAAGAAGTGGTACTTGAGTGGATTTGATTCTTTTTGGAGGAACAGATCAGGTCTGGAGGGACCAATCTCATTGCAAATAAATAAAAATAAAAATAAAAAAATCTGTAAAGTCCCTGCTACAATAGTAAATCAAAAAAAAATATTGAGAAGCAATAATTCCAGCTAGAAGAAGAACTATCAGAAAAATTTGGTCGATTATATCAAATCAAATATGCAAACTATGAGAGAGAGAGAGAAGAGAGAGAGAGAGCTCTCATTCTCGAACCATCGGAACACAGGTTTCGAGATCAAACTTGTTAGTTCTAAGAGCCTCTTCTTCTTGAACCATGGGAACACCGAGATCGATTCGACACAAACAGAGCACGAAATACAAGTTTTCAGATCAGATCCCTGTATTTCTAAGAGAAATTAGCGAAAACCCTAACAAGCTTTGGTTCTCGAGATCAGGTTTCTAATCATACAAACCCCAAGCAGGAACAAGATATTGATACATACAGATTTTAATAGATTAGCATGACAGAAATCGATCAAAAAACACGACAAAGTGAGATCAAAACAAACTCAATTTAATAGTTACGGTGAAGTGTAGAAATCGAACCAATAGTTTTGGAAAAGTTGGACTGATCTATAACTCCTCGCTTTCAAAGGCAAATCGCAAATCAATTAGAGGGAAATTGAAGAACACATAGATCCAAAGCCTAAATAAAATGATTACAGAGAAATCGAAAAAATATCAGCAGATCCAAACCTTAGACGCCATTCTTGCAAACTTTCTCTCACTAAAAAGTAAAAACCCTCATCTCTCACTTACCTTCCCTTTATGAGAGAGGGACTTTGTAAAATATTTTTTTTATCTGAGTATGTATAGAAAAACGCAACAGGCCTACGGGTGACATGACGTTTTTTGAAAAAAAGCGCCACTTTTTCTGCAGCGTTTTTCAAAACGTTGTTATATAAACGCCGGCATAACCAATATTTCTTGTAGTGACAATTGGAGATGCTCCAATTGTGGTTTTCCACATTAAAATCGTTGTGTCGATTTGTCTTGATTGTTTGATTGAGATTGTTTTATTGCTTAAAATTGATATATAATCACAAATCAATATCTAGCGGATTTCTAGATTTTTCAATGTAGGTGGGTTCTTAGAGTTGTTTGCTAATTGATTGTTTTGCTGAGTGCTTTTATGATGTTCCTAGATTTTGGGTGCTGTTGGGTTGGAGTTGTCTCAGAATTTGGTGTTAAGGATTATCTGCACATAAGCAGATCAAATTCTGGTTCTCTGCTGTGAAGTGAATGGAGATCAGTTGATATACTAATTAGAAATTGCAGATATACAATTGCATTGCTAATTGTTTTGAATGTTTGGTTTATTTGAATGGAGATCATAGCAGCATTTGCAATGGTTTTCTGTGGGTTTTTTTTGGTGGACTGCAACTGATAGGTGTTTTTTGGTGGAATGCAACTGTTCTAGTGAGGACTGCAACTGGTTTTTGGTGGTCTGCTGCTAGGTAGCTTTTTTGCTAGACTGCAACTGATCTGGTCTGTTGTGCTGGTCTGGCTACTGCTGTGCTGGACTGGTTGCTGCTATGTTAGAAGTTGATGCTGAATGCTTGAATGGGCTGTATGCTGGTATGCTCGTTTGCTGGCTAAATGGATGAATGTCAATGTTTTAGGTGGTTGATTGGGCTGTATGCTGGTCTGTGTGCTGTTATGTTGTTGGTGTTGCCTCAGTTGCTTCTATCTGGTTTTTTTGTTTTCTTCATCTCTGTCTGTTGTTGTGGCAGCATCTTTTGCTCTCTCTTTTTTGTTGGTTCCTCACCAACTGGCGCTTGAAGCTTCGTGTTAGCTCCAAGCTCCTCTTTATTGATGTATCTCATCATATCTTGTATGTTTTCATCAATAAAGATTTTTTTGCCGATAAAAAAAAAAAAAAAGTGTGTTAGGATTAAAGTAGCAACATGGTTTCTGAAAACTAATCTGCACGCTTGCATGTGATTGTCAATTGTTCTGAAATTCAGTTCCTTTCTATCTAATCAAGTAGCTGACATTTTGAGGCAACCCAAAATAAGAAATTCTTTGAAAGTATATGAGCGAAATTTAGGCCAAGTTTGGCAACTCTAAAAAAAGTCAAAAAAGTTAAAAAGTTACTCAAAAAACTAAAAAGTTATCACTATTCACCAAAAGTCAAAAATTACGGCTGCACAACTCTCAATCCTAATTTTTCCCTACATATAATTTATACAATTTTTTAATACACATTTTTCCATAAAAAGTCAAAAAGTTAACCCAAACAACCGTATTTTTTTCCTCAACTTTTTAGTCCAAAAAGTAAAAAAGTACACTTATTTAGGACATCCCAAACAACCCTATAATACATTCAGTTTGATGCTAGGGATGACAGACCAAAAACTAAAAAACAAGCCAGCATTCCATAGAAGTAGCTTCTTACAAAATATAGAAAACAATTCTCCACAAAAGGTTATAAACCCTTTTAACATCACTCCATCTATTATCTATAAAACAAGTACATATCAAGCATGATACCATTGAAGAGCACAAAAACACAATCAGCACTCTGCTTGCCTGCTTAGATAGACCACTTAACTAGCATTACTTGGCACAAATTGTCAATAGCAACCCATAATGATCACTAGGAAACACAGGGAGCATCATGTGCACTTTGTTTTTCTCTTTCTTCTCCTTGCAATTTGATAGACCTGGTATTGCCTCCATGCCAATCCTTTCTATTCTTCTTAGCTTGAAATCACGCAAATTGCATACAAATCGATCAAGTCGCTTTTGCACAGGCCAATCACCATAGAGCATCTTGTTGGATTTGGTATCATATGTCCATCCATTTTCTCCTGGCTTTAATTGCACCCAGGCATCAACCCATCCATCGGGCAAAGGAAATTGACCATCCAATCGTCATCCCAATTCATGTCACCACAAAAAATCACGTTTACCTTTTTTTTAAGGTAGGTCAGTGCTTCCTTTGCCTGATCAACACGTTCCTTGCTGAACTTCTGATCCCCAGGGCCAGGACCAGGACTTTAAGATGGCTAGTGGCAACAACCAATGGCATGTCTGCCTGAACCTCAAACTTGGCGACACAAAGTTTTCTTTCCATTGTGAATTACGTAATGGTATACAGCGGTATGATTTTACTGGTAGTTTACTTAACTGCAATTTATGTGGTGTAATGACATCAGATCTTACATCACTATTAACTACAAAAAACTCATCCAAAGATTTTAATAAATAAATAAAATGAGGCAAAATGATGTATAACCATGAGAGAGAGAGAGAGAGAGAGATGACCAGCCTTGCAAATGTTTTGAATCACAAGTTACTGGTCTAAATATGAAGATTTTTATAATATTCAAATAGAGGAAGATTTTGAAAATTTTGGACATCTATTCTAATATTTATAATTGATCAGCTAGATGCATACAGTTGCATGGATGGGTCAATTTCCTTAGCAGCTAGGTAACAAATACACTTAAATCGGTGATTGTGTACAACACAAAAAGCAAGTTCAATTTCTTAAACAGTGCAAGCATGTTCAACAAACACATTGGCCTCTTTTGGCAAGAGGTACATTGGCCTCTTTTGGCAAGAGATTAAAAGTCAGTTTTTTAGCTTTAATCTTTTTTAGTTAAATCACATCTTTACTTTTTACACATTTTTAAAAAAAAAAAAAATAAATAAGTAAATAAAACTAAAAGATTAACTTTTAACCTACCCTCAAAACCACTCATTATAAGATGCCTTTGATACATAAGAGCATATCATATTGTCAAATCATGACCCATCATGTGTGCCCAGTTTGTATGTTTGTGTGGACAAATCCCTACAAGGCTACAACATCAATGCAGTTGACCCTAGACATCCCTCTTTCACGAAAACCAGAAATAAAAAATGAACCGTGATATGGAAAAATCATAAGAATCTCACCTGCATGCAGAAGGATCGGCTTTTATATGCCATCACATTTGAATCTGAGCAACGGTACAAGTTCCACCAGTTGGATTGTTGAAAAATGTCGTAGATTTTCAAAGTAACCTCCTGCAGAGAAAAAATGAACTTAAAAACAATGAAAAGTCATAAAAGCTTTAGAATTTACGTTACATGGTACGAAAAATGGAAATGTGGAGAACCTGGAAGCATATCAGATCAGGGGAATGCAACTGAATAAGGTCACCCACAGCTTTCATCCTCTTATGAATTTCTAAGTCTTCTCGGAAACAAACATTATAACTCAAAATCTTCAATGTTCTCGAAGCAGTTCCCGTTCCTGAGAAAGATTCAACTGCAACTGTCCCAAAAAAAAAAAAAAAAAAAAAAAAAAAAAAAAAACTAAAATCTTCAATTCCATGCAACTTGTGAATCCTAGGATCCGATAACCACAGATGCACAAAAGAGGCAAAAGAAATAACTGTTAGTACAAAATCCTGCCATAAAGCTTCAAACGTCCTAATATTAGACATATTGAGTATCTAATATAATAAGAACTCATGAATTGCGTTCTGAACCAACTTTTATCTAATCACCTGTCTCTTGAAAAGTCTATTTTGTTCTACCTATTTGCAACCCAACAGCAACTCTTGGCAACTGAAATTCTATCTGAAATATGTACTTTCAGCTCATATTAGCCTAAAAAACTCTTCACAGACAATTATTTTCATGTTAGCTTTTGGAAGCAAAAGGAATCTATATGTATCTTCTCCGTTCCAGATACAGGTGATTTCTAATAATAATTGTTAGGCACATGCACGTCTTATTATGTGTGCTTGAACCATTAAAAGTCGTAAAAACAAACCAAGGCTAGTTTGACATAACTATAATGTTATAGAAAGCCCATAGAAAGCCTCAAAGTTTAAGTAGATAAATCCACTAAATTAGCTTCGGTCTTGTCTGTCAATATCACATTTTAGTTTAAAAATTAAAAAAATATTTAAAAAATAAAAAATCTAACAAGCTATACAAAAAAAGTCAAAAATTTTATTCTCTCTACTTTTTACACATCTTTCTTAAAAAATCAAAAAGTCATCCTAAACGTATTAATTTTTTTATCTCATATTTTAGCCAAAAAAACCAATTAATACTATCCTAAGCATTGTTTGATTTGTCTCTTGAGAGACATGTTTGAGAAAAAATATTAAAAACTTGTTTGGTTAAAAAATTTTGAAAAAAAAAAAAAAAAATCAAAATCACTTTCTCTTTATTATACATCAATCAATCATTTTTTCTCTATTCTCTCTCCTTTCACATCCTACACATCACTAAATAATTTTTTCTCACTCATCCATCTATTCAACTACAATAAAAAATGAAGGCCTTGTTGGTTTTTTTTCAAAAAAAATTTTTGAGAAAATTTTCTACAAACAAATTTTCAAGAGTAATCAAACCAAGCAAATTTTTTCAAAAAAAATCTCAAACTTTTGTTTGGTTACCTACTTTCCAAAAATCATTCTCTCTCTCTCATACACATCAAATCAATCACTTTTTTTAAAACTCTTTCCCCAAAATAATTTTCCAAAACCATTTCTAAAAAAAGACAAATCAAACAAATTTTCGTACTTTTTATCTCAAAAATTACTCTACAAATACAAACCAAACACACCCGAAATCATTCCAAACTCTAAACTCCAAAACTATTTTCAAAACATACAACTAAATAAAATTTTAAATTTTATAAACTTTTTTCAAAAAATTATTTCACAAATATAAACCAAACATTTTGCAACCAACAAGTGGTGAACAATCCTATCATGTGATAGTGAGGGTTTATGCAGGCACACAAGAGTAATAATAAATAAATTCAAGAACAATCCCATCAAATCATGATTTAAAAGATTAGAAAGATCAAATTGACTTCTTATAAAATCTGAAAATAAAATATTATGTTAGTCTTACACTTTTAACATAACTATACAAATCACTCTTTTAATTAATATAGATGATAAATAAACATTAAAATAAATGAAGATAAATACATATTTTAATAATAAAAAAAAAGATGATATTTTTATTTATTTATATGACTAATGAATTATTAATGAAAAAAGTAATCAATAAAATCATGTCAAAACTTTGGAGGTACCCGGAATCCAAACTTGAGGAGTTGACTATAATTTGACAAAAATAAATAAATAAGTAAATTCAAATCAAATCTTGTCATAAAATATACTAAAAATCAGAAGGAATCCAGATAAAATGAGAAAAATTGATGATGAAAGGGAGCGAACCAGGTTCAGTATAGTAATTATACAGTGTCCGAGAAACCTGTACTGCAGCATATGAAACCATGGCAACTTTGGCCAAACCTCCCAGCAAAGAAGGCCCAATCATAAGTTTCTGTCATTGAAGAAGAAGAAGAAGAAGAAGACATAGCAGACCTATCCCGAGACAAGATGGCTTATTGAATTTGTGTGGCTGATCAAATTCAGAGACAATTGAAGGCTTATTAAGCCTCATCTCCTCTTCTTCCAACTCCCTAACAGCTTTCGCAACACTCGGTAGAAAGAATCGACACAGTATAGACTTTCTAATCGGCTCAAATTCATCTCTCCAAAGCAATAAGAAACTGCACGAGACGTTGTTCGTCTTGATTCTTTTTGTAACTGCTTAGCAAACTCAAATCTCTATCCTCAAGCTTGGCTTGTTGATTCCACAAACCAACCATTACACATGAAACTCTTTGATTGTTCTATCTCCTTGTTTGGTTGCTCTAATCTGAGTCTCCAATTGATACTTTGGGCAAAATTGGAGTGACCATATAGCTCAGTCAAGTAGTCCCAAGCCTCTTTGCCTGATTTGAAGCTCCGTAATTGACTCGAAACTGAAGGACTGAGTACACATGTACATATCATGTTCAAGATCTCTGCATTCTTAGTTTTCCATTGTTGAGAGAGATTTGTGAAGTTTCATGGGCTGGATTGGGCTCTGTTACAATGCCGCAAACATAGTCCCAAAGTTGTCTGCGAGTTTGGATCATGTGCTGGCTCATAAGTGTGACCAGATGGGATAATTTGAACCATCTTGCTTGAGCATGACTACCTCATCCGCATCCATGATCAAGAACAAATTCTCAAGACCAAAAACAAAATAGAAGAAAGATTTGAGATCAAAGTGATGACTTGAATGAAATGAGCAAATAAAGATGAAATGAGATGGAGTGGAAAGTAGTAGCAGTAGTTAGTAGTAGTAGTGTTGAATGGCTGAAATATCAAAGGAATAAATAGGTTGAGAGACTGTGTTAATTGTAACGAAGACTTAACATGCAAAGTTATACAGAGAAAATGGTGGGTCAGGGAGTAGAAAAGATTGGTGCGTTGTTATTGGACAGCTTTAGATAGTGGACGTGGGCGGTGTACTTTAATTTGTTATAGTTTCAGAATAAAATTATAATCAAATTTTTCAACAGTTAATTATTTAAATTGATTTGATAACTTTAATTAATTTTAAAATTGTTTAAGTTTAGTTCATTAAACTCTTGAGTCAATTTCAAACGAACTTTTATCGAGCTAAGCTTAAATAATTTGATATTTTATATATAATTTTCTTAATTTTCTCACTCAATTACATTATACTAATACTTTCTTCACTGACAATTCTAAAAATAAACCTGGCCTAAGTGTCCTAATGGAGACCTTTCTCACAAGTCATCCATTCACGTTCATGAATTTGGAGCACATTGATATTGATGAGATTTTGATGAAATCATAGTACTAGGTTGTTTGATGTTTAAAGCCACTTTATAAAGACAAAGGAAAAAGGTCTCCTTCCGACTTTAAAATGAATAATTGAAGAGACAGAGAACCTCTGCCTCAGTCCTAAGAATTGGAAATGTATATTATTTGTTTGGTGTGTATACTCAGCGGGGAATTTACATGGTACACACCCTATATTTGTTTTGTGTGTGTTATGTATTTTTATGGTAAATCTTACATATTTTTTTTTAATAAGAGTTACGACAATTTATAATTCACATTATGTATTTTTGTAATAATGTTACATATTTGTGTATTGTTACACATTTTGTAATGGAAAATGTTTGAATAAAAAAAATGTGTAGCATCACCACAAAAATGCGTAACACCACCATATGTATAACTTCATTTCTAAAACACAAATTATCATAATTCCTACCAGAAAATATGTAATATTTATTATAAAAATACATAACATTTACTACAAAAATACATAAAAGTAACATATGGTGCACACCCTCTGAAGGATGTGTACCATAGCGTTTCTCATACTCATCTTTACTAATACTAGTATATGTATAATAATTTGGGTTATTTATGTTAAGATTCTCTAACTATTACTGAATATCATTTTATTTCTCTTATTTGTGAATCCTTATTTTTTTGACTCTATTAACTATGAAAATGTATCATTTTTGGCTCTTGTAGACCCTTTTAAAAGGAGTGTATTTGTACGATTTTTAAGAACTAAATGAATACATGATCCTAAAATAAAAAAATAATTGACAAAAATAGGTCATTGAGGTTGCACACAAATGTGTCTAGCCACTTTTGCCGGGGCCAATTACCAGACAACATTGAGTTTGACTCATTATCGAATGTCCGTCAGCTTTCCCTTGGTCTTAGCTCCGACCAGGGATCAACCCCATCTGGAAAACAGTGGAAATGCTCCATCCAACTCATCGTCCCAATTCATGTCGCCACAGAAAATTTGGAGAATTATTAAGGTCGTTAAGAGCCTGCCTTGCCTAAGCTACACGTTCCTCGCTTAAGGATATAATTAGAACTGCAATCCTATAACATGTTTGCATTGTTGCAGCAGTGGATGTTGAAAGCAATCACACAGGCCTCAAGATTCAGAGGGTTGTTTGTTAGACTATCTCCAATGGTTCACCAAAAGTGATATCAAATTTAAATTCTGATGAAAAAGCTACTGTTCATAGCTCCAACGGTTCACCAAAAGTGATATCAGATTGAGATTTCATCAAATATTTCATCAGATTGAGGACGAAATACTGAAATCACCAAAACACTGTTGCGGACCGTTGGAGGGGGACCCGGTCGACCAACCGGTTGCCCGGCCGGTTGACCAACCGGTCGTCCAAGAAAAGGTTCAAACAATAAAAAATAAAAAAATAATAAAAAATTTTTTGCCTTACCGGTCGACCAGCCGGTCGACCACTAAAAGTTCAAAAAGTTCAAAAAAAAAAAAAATTTAAAAAAAAAAAAAAAATTTTTTGCCTTAACCGGTCGACCACCCGGTTGTCCCGGTTGCACAAATTTGATGAAAGTTCACCGTTGGAGTGAGTGATATCAAATTTGGTGAAATGGGTCATTTTTTACTCAGATTTGATGAAAAATAAAATGCACCGTTGGAGATGCTCTTAATGTAACAAAATATAGTTGTCTTGGCACTGCAACATTCAGAACTAAGAAAAAATGAGTACATCAAAACAAAGATATATGCAAATAGCATAAGCCCTAGTCAAATCATTTTCTCTGTACTGAAAGAAACTAGGAAGGAATCCATTTATGTTCAGATTTTTGAAACTATTGAATTGATGGTTCTTGAGAACCAATTAGGAAAAACATTGGCAAATAGTAATAGCAAATTCAGAATTCCTAAGAGGTCATATTTGAGATGAAACATTACAACTTAACAACTTTTTTGTCAATGTATAAATATGAAGTCTCAACTTCTCAAGTGATTTTCATAACTCAGTAGCATTTTAAATGTATATTACAGATGAAAAGCAAATGATAATGCAAATGCCAGAGGATCTACTCCCAGATAGAAGCAAACAGATAATTGTACCTGAATCAGTTTCATTCATAAATAAACACCATAAATCCACATCTCCAAAGGCGAGCCGAGTTTTATCCAAAGCGTGTAATATCACATTCTTGTGTGCATCAACATGGATCTATTAAGAGCTTAATTTCCAACAAGTTATACAAATTAACAAGGAACTTTGCCTGTCTCATATGTGGATTGGATGAGTGCAGGTTGACAAGTATAAATACACAATGGACAACAAACACAGTAGAGTCCATGGATGGATAACTTTGGGTACAGTTGTTGGATTCTAGATCATCTTTCCCAGCCATGAGTTTCCCAATGGTGGACCAAGCAAAATCCCACCATCCACACCGGTCCAACTTGCCTTGCAGTATCTCTCACATTGTAAGATTTTAATTGCAATTTTTTTCAAGCATTCAACATGTATAAACAATAAATTACAAACGACTGCAAGTTAGCACCAAGACATTATCAGTTTTCGCCTCTAAATCCAGAGGGCTAGCTTGATGAGATGATCAAAATTCAGTTGATGAACAGTTTAATATTTTTTGTGATCTACATGTGTTCTATATATCAACAGTTTCTAAAAAACAAAAAATGGCTTTTAAAAACCAATCTGCATAAGTGTCATTTCAATTCCCCTCTATCCAGTCAAGTAGCTGACACTTTCAGGCAAACCAAAATAACAAATTCTTTGACAGTATATGAGCAAAATCTAGATAATACATTCAGTTTGATGCTAGGGATGACAGACAAAAAACTCAACAAACAATCCAGCATTCCACAGAAGTTTTTCCTACAAATTATGGACAACAATGCTCCATAAAAGTTATAAGTCCTTTAACATGGCTCTATCTATTATTTATAAAAACACAACATATCAAGCATGAAGAGCACAAAAACACAATCAACACACTTGGCTTGCCTGCTTAGATATGATCGCTTAACTGGCATTACTGGGTACAGATTGTTAATAACAACCCATAATGATCACTAGGCAACACAGGGAGCATCAATTTCTGCACCCTGTTTTTCACTTTCTTCTCCTTCCAATATGATAGACCTGGTATTGCCTCCGTGCCAATCATGTCTATTCTTCTTATCTTGAAATCACGCAATTTGCATACAAATCGATCCAGCCGCTTTTGCAAAGGCCGATTACCAGAAATCATCTGGTTCGATTTGGTATCATATGTGCATCCATTTTCTCCAGGCCTTAACTGCACCCAGGCATCAACCCATCCATTGAGCAAAGGAAATTGACCATCCAACTCGTCATCCCAATTCATGTCACCACAGAAAATCACGTTTGCATTTTTCTTAAGAAAGTTCAGGGCTTCCTGTGCCTGAGCTACACGTTCCTTGCTGAACATCTGATCCCATTTGGGAGGGGCTGGACAAGGACTTTCAAGATGGCTAGTGGCAACAACCAATGGCACTTCTGCCTGAACTTCAACCTCAGCGACACAAAGTTCTCTTCCCATTATGGAATTACTGAATGGTTTACAGCTGTAGGATTTTACTGGCAGTTTACTTAACTGCAAGTTATTTGGTAAGGACATCAGGTCTGAAACATCATTTACTACAAAAACTCATCAGGCAAATTTAAGAAGAGAAAAAAAGGCAACCAATGTATGGAAGAAGCTATATCAAGATTAAAAATATACCATATATAAGAAACTTTGCTGAACACACACACACACAAAGATGACCCACCTTGCAATTTTGTTGAACCACAAGTTACTGGTCAGAATATGAAGTAAATAATATTCAAATAAGAGCAAGATTCAGAAAATTTCAGATGCAGGCTAACCTATTCCAACATTTTATAATTGATTAGCTAGATGCATACAAGTACATGAATGGGTCAATAAATAAACCTAAACCAGTGATTGTGTACAATACAACCCAAGCATTCAGAAACAGCAAGTTCAATATGTAAGATGAGTTTGATATCGTAAGAACACATCATACTGTCAAATCATAACTCATCATGCATGCCCAGTTTGTATGAAATGGTTTGCGTTGGACAAAAGCCTACAAGGCTACAACATCAATGCAGCTGACCCTAGACATCCCTCTTTCGCAAAAACCATAAATAAAAAATGAACCCTACTTTGGGAAAATCATAAGAATCTCACCTGCATGCAGAAGTATTGTCTTCTATGTGCCATCCCAGTTGAAACTGAGCAACGGTACAATTTCCACCAGCTGGATTGTTGAAAAATGTCATAGATATTGGAAGTCACCTCCTGCAGAGAAAAATGACCTTAAAAACAATGAAAAGTCATAAAAACCTTAGAATTTATATGTTGCAAGGTATGAAAAATGGAAATGAGAAAAACCTGGAAGCATATCACATCAGGGGAATGCAACTGAATAAGGTCACCCAGAGCTTCCATCCTCTCATCCATCTCCAAGTCTTCTCGGAACCAAACATTATAACTCAATATCTTCAATGTTCTCGAAGCAGTTCCCGTTCCTGAGAAAGATTCAACTACACCTGTCAAAAAAAAAAAAACCTATTTGTTTCCTTTGCCTCATATTAATTAATCTTCAATTAAATGCAACTTGTAAATCCTAGGATTCGACAATCACAGATGCACAAAAGAGGAAAAAGAAATAACTGTGAATACAAATTCCTGCCGTAAGACTTCAAACATCGTAATATTAAACATAATGAGTATCTAATATACTAAGAACTCACGAATTGCATTCTGAACCAACTTTTATCTAATAATCTGGTCTGTTAAAAAGTATATTTTGTTCTACTCTTTAAAAATAAAAGCTCCAACTATACCTTAAGAATCAGTCCAAAATTTGCGTCAGCCTTCCCCACAAACAAAAGCCTTAAATTAAAAGTGTATCGATCCTTGCCCTTTCGTTGACCCTAGAAAATCTCAAACAGACTTCACAATCCTAAGAAGTTTAATCAAGGACGACTTTTCCATCAACATATGCTCTTGCATCCAAAAGCAAGCTTGAAAGCACACATTTTATCAACCCCAGATTACTTCCATTTTAGTTTTGCATACTAAAGTTCTCCAGCCTGAAACCAAATCCTATTAGCATTCTTAAAGAACTAACATACATATGCATTCACTCTTAAATAGTTCAATTGATGTTCATAAAATTTCTTGCTACAAACTAAATCTATATCATCAAAAATCTTTGGTTTCAACTTTAGTCTCTCACATTGTTGAACATAAGTTTATTATCCAAAACTAAACATCTTCTTGCAAAGAATTGCACAACTGGATCATAAACAAACAGCAAAAGGCAATGCAGATTTGAGGTGACTTGGTACCATTCAAGAATATAAGTAAACATGCCCATCAAATGCCATTATGCAAAGAACACAAACTGAAATCAAATAGAACACTAAACTTGGGCCTAAAACAACCAAGAAGAATACGATCTCTAGAGAAAAATGTGAACTCATTCCAATAAAATAGCTAAGGAAAGAAACCCATCAAGCCCACAAGCCAAAACAGCAAATTCAAGGATCAAGATGAGCTAAAATGAAGCCTATTCAACTTGTCAACAAGAATTACAAAGGCCTTATCATGATTCATGAAGTAATTAATTGTACATCATCTAAGATTGTGTACAGTCAAACACCGTCTACCTTGCACACTTATGTAATAGGAAGAACTAATGTGAACAACATTGATCAATAACTTCACGATTGGTATCATACAATTCCAATAATTAGAAAGAATGTGCACTGAGCACTAGAAACAATGAAGTTACAAGCTGATAAAAATAAGAGTTGAAAGAGAGTTTCACAATCACAATGGCGATTTGGTCTATCTCCGATTTTAGCCTTTTTTTTTTTTTTTATCAGCAAAATAAAAACCTTTATTGAAAATAAACCAAACAAGAATTAAAGTTTACATCAAAAAAGGGTGGAAAAGCAGACACGCATCATAGCATACTACCCAATCCCAACTAGGTTGACACTGAGAAGATAGCCCAATCATCTGCAAGCTCAACCACAAAAGGTTGGAGAGAGACCAACCCAAGCAAGAAAAAACAACAAAAAACTAAACCCACAACAGCCAGGACCCAGCAGAATCAGCACCAGCAGACTTAGCTACATCAGAAGCACAGCAGCATCCCCAACAGAGGCAAGACATAGCAGCAGTGCTCACCGATGCAAAAACTCAGATGCACAGCCCAGAACGAAATTCCATACACTTGATAACATAATCTGATCTAAGCATCAGACCAGCATCAACCAACTAAATTTGCAGAACTTAGCATACCAATGCATCTGCTAGCTTAGTAACCAAAACAAACACATCAACAGCAGAGCACTAGCAGGGCATAGCAAACACCATATCAATCATAACAAAATAGACCAACATATCAGACTACTAGACCATCACAGAGCACACCCTCATAACAACAACCATGCTCAGTCCACCCTCAACCATCTACACAGCTTCCAGTGATCACTGCACCCATCTGTATAGCTTAGCTCCCATTCCATCAAAGAGCAGCACCAGCATCCAAATCACACAACAAACAACCGCAGTCGCAGCAAAATACTCCAGCACCAACAGACAGCAAACCAGTAAAAAAAACAACCACTACAACCAGCCAATATGTAGCAGCACCAGCAGCTCTACACCCACCTCACAACAGCACCAGTATATCAAACAAAACCAGAGACAGCAAACAAAACCAACAATATATCAGCACAAAACAGTATGCCAACTAAAACCAGAGCTCCATATCTGCTGCAAATTGTTTAGAAGATCATGAATTGTGTACTCACACTTGGGAAAGTAAGATTTTGCCCACAAGATAATCTGAACTTTAACTAAATCACACAGCTCATTCAGATGGGGCTGAACCCCATTAAATACACACTCATTTCTTACCTTCCATAAGGACCACATGAGAGCACAAGGGATAGATTTCCACAACATCCCAATAAATTTCTTGAACTTAAAGCCAGCCCACCAACACAGCAACCCCTCAACTGAACCAGGCACTACCCACTGAAGACCCCACCACTCTACAATATCTGACCATAACCTCCACACCACTGGGCACCACAACATCACATGATTCAACGACTCCCCTTCAGAATTACAAAGCACACATAAAGTACTAGCATCTGCACTAATCACCCCAATCCTTTGTAAAAAATCAGCTGATTTAATTATCCCCTTCCAGGCTAGCCATCCAAGAAATTGAGCTTTTGGAGGAGAGACAGTTTTCCAAATAATAGACAGAGCAACTGAGACAACTCCAGCCTCCTGTCTTTTATATACCGAAGCCACACTAAACTGTCCAGAAGGAGAAGCTTTCCATTTCAGGCAATCATCAACATTGGTGAGAACAACCGGAGTAGAATTAAGTTTTGAGATGAGTGCTCCCACCTCAGCCATTTCCCACTCCCTCAAAGGTCTTCTAAACTGGAAACACCACTCTACAAAAGCACACCTTTGTACCAAAACATTTCTCGCAATGAAATATTGCAATTTGAAACCAAACCAAACAATCTAGTAAAAGACTCTTTTAAGCATTGATTATCCAGCCACTTGTCCTCCCAAAACCCAATCCTATTCCCATTTCCAATAACAAATTCCACATTTGAAAAATAGAAGTTCCTGAGATTGGGGTTGCAATCAGCTACTCCAAGAATATCACACCAAACCCTTGACAATCTGCCCGAATTCTCCACAAATGGGAACCATCTGCCACCAGACATTGGATACTTGGAACATATTACTCTTTTCCACATGGCCTTATCTTCATTCGCAAACCTCCACCACCACTGGGAAAGCAAACAATCATTAACATCTCTAATCCTCTTTACTCCCAACCCTCCATGATCCTTACTTTTAGTAACCTCCTCCCCAAGTTCTGAAAAGCGGTTGCGGTCACTGTAACGGTGGCGGTGACACGGTTGCGGTTGCGGGGTGTAAAGGCCATAGTGTAACGGTTGCGGTAACCGGAACCGTGAATTTTTTTATTTTCACACAATTTAAAAAAACTTACCGATACGCATATTTTTTTTCCATGATCATATTTATGGGTTAAAAATAAATATTGATCAATTTTTATAAATTTTTAAGTATGATCCAATATATTTCATATTTTTAAATCACTATAAATTGAGTTTTTTACATTTTATTTTAATAATTAATGGCTTTATATTATACAAAAAATCAATCACTAACTATTATATATAAGATAAACAATGACAAAAGTAAGAGAATAAATAAGAGCCTAAATATATATATATACATATTTTAACCAAACCAAATAGATAATGACCACACTTATTATTATTCTTATTTTTAAATAATGTATAGATAGACACACACAAACAAAATGGTTTCGTGATAGCAGCTGAATAGAATAGCATAGATTTTACAGTTTCAACAAATCAATAACATGTTCTTCATCTTCCCTCTTCTCTCTCTCTATCTCTTGCTCCTCCATTTTCTCTCTTTATCTTCCCTCTTCTCTCTATCCCTCTTCCTCCATTTTCAGCTTTTTTTTTGTGTTTTTTCGAAAGAAACTGTTTGGAACCGTTACGTAACGGTGCGTAACAGGCCGTTACGGCACCATTACGACCGCTACGGCAGCCGTTACGGCCGACACACCTGTGAATCTCAATCACACTGCAAAAGCGGCCGTAACGGGTGGCGGTAACCGCCAAAACTGTTACGTAACGGCGTTACGTAACAGTTGCGGCTGCTTTTTAAAACCTTGCTCCTCCCACTTCACCAAATGGATCTTCAGACCTAAATCTGAACCGCCCCACAAAAAAGTAGCCTGAACCTTATCAATCACCTTTGCCACTCCCTCTGGCATTTTAAACAAAGACAGATAAAACAATGGCAAACTTGAAAACACAGATTTTATTAAAGTTAATCTTCCACCGAATGATAGCAACCTCCTTTTCCACCCTGCTAACTTAGACTTAAACTGATCAACTACAGGTTTCCAACTTTGCAAGCTCCTTGGACTAGCCCCTAATGGCAAGCCTAAGTAAGTGAAAGGTAACTTGCCAGACTTGCAGTGCAGCCTAGCCGCAAAATCCTCAAGAAGCCCCTTTTCCACACCTACCCCGTAAACACAGCTTTTATGGAAATTTATTTTTAGACCAGACATTAATTCAAAGCATCTGAGAACTCTCTTAATAGTGAGCACTTCCACCCAATCTACCTCACAAAAGATGATGGTATCGTCAGCAAATTGCAAATGAGATATAACCTCTTCACTAGCCCCTACCTTTACCCCTCGAATCAGTCCTAAGTTTTTAGCTCTAGTGAGCATAACATTAAGCCCTTCTACAACAATATTAAAAAGAAAAGGTGAAAAGGGATCACCTTGTCTAAGTCCCTTTTCCGGACAAAATTCTGTAGTTGGAGACCCATTAACTAGGACTGAAACACCGGCTGTAGTAACACACTCCTGCATCCAACCAACCCATTTCCTTCCAAAGCCAAAGTTTCCAAGCATTGAGAATAAGAAATTCCAATTGACCAAATCATATGCTTTTTCAAAATCCAACTTAAGAATCACCCCTTTCTTATGCGATCTCTTCCACCAGTCCACAACTTCATTTGCAATCAACACTCCATCAAAAATATTCCTCCCCTTCAAAAAAGCTGATTGTGCCTCACTAACCACCCTCGGTATAACCTGCTTGAATCTGTGAACAAGAACTTTAGATAAGATCTTGTAAACTGCCCCAATAAGACTTATTGGACGAAAATTAGCAAGGCCCGATGGACAATTCTTTTTTGGAACCAGAGTAACCAAAGAACTAGTAAGACACTTAGCCAATCTGCCATTACAATGGAAGTGTGACAACCCTCGCCACTGATTACTGCTAAACTGTGACTGAACATGATAAGTAACTGGTTAGACTGAAATTTTGAACTGATTGTGTGTGTATGTTGTTTTAGTGCGTTTTTATCTGTTTGCCATTGATTTATCTGTTCATGTTTTAAGTTTCGAACTGTAACTTGAAGGCCTTATTGGCGGCCAAATCAGAAATTGATTGGTATTTCATGCTAATTAGAATTTATGTGATTTTATGGTAGGTTTAATTTAAATTTGATTTGGAATGATTAAATTAGATTAAATAAGCTAAGTTACATTAGTTGGAGTTTATTGCAATTTTGCCATTGAGTGGCCATTTCCTATACACTTGTTTGGGACTTAATTAGTACATTCCATACATCATTTCATCATCCTTCTTGAGACCAAAACCGTGAGCAAGAGAGGGAGAGTAAGAGAGCTTTGATTTCAACAAGAATTGCTTGGAGAATTAGAAGAATTGAAGAGTAGATTGCATAATTGAGCTTCTAGACTTGAAATTGAGGACCTAAGGTAGGATATTTATCATTTAGTTTATGGATTCAAGTTGGTTCTTGCGTGGTTCATGAGTCATTAGTGATCTAAGTCAAGAATTGGTTTAAAGAGTTGATTTGAGTAGCTAAATCATGCATGCATGTACACATTGTTGAGTTTTGAGGTTGATTTCATGGAAATCCTCACATGCATGTCTATATTCTAGCTATGGTCCATGAATTCATCATGTTTTTGAGTGAATTGACTCATTTGACCAAGTATTTAAAGCTTTGGTTTCAATTGAACACTTGTATGTTACATATACATTATGTTCATGAAGTTTGTTTGGATTTGTGTTTAATTGAACTACCTTTGGACTTTGATTTTGCAAATTGATCTTTGAAACATGTCATATTATGAGTTTTAAAGTGTTTTCCAGAAAATTGGCCCAAAAGAATCGAATTTGATGCTTTAAATGTTGAATTTGAGCTTGGAGGTTCAATCTGAAAATTCCAGATTTTGGACCCACGCTCAAGCGTAATACTTCACGCTCGAGCGTACAATCTGAGTACATGGATCCCGCTTAAGCGGGGAAAGTAACGCTCGAGCGTGAAATGCGTGTATCTAGTGCTTTTCATGAGTTTATAGTCCACTAGAGCGAGGGAATGCACGCTCGAGCGAGGACTTGTGTCTCACACTCGAGCGGAGGTCGAGCGCCCATCGAGCGTGAATTGCATGCATCCAGTACTTTTGCTTGAGTTTACAGTCCGCTCGAGCAAAGGAAGTCACGCTCGAGTGGAGATCCTTTGTCTGCATGTCCGCTCGAGCATAGAAAACCACGCTCAAGCGAGACCCCTGTTTTTTGAAAATTTTGAAAAGTGTTTTAAAGTACATCTTTGCATCCTTATTTCATCCTAGGCATTCCTAGGCCTAGTTTAAGGCATCTTGATGAGGCTATTGATGTAGAACCACATCGAGTCAAGATAGGGACTAAGTTATTGATTCCCAAGTGTGTAACTTAGTGTGTGTTCGTTCTGTAACTGTGTAGGGTTGGCATCCGAGGACGCTTATTAGCTGCTTATAGCCCAGTGCTCTGTGAGTAACAAGGTTGTAAAGATATGTTCAATTATGAATATTTTCTAAATGATCAACTGTTCTACTTACTGAAACGTTATTGTTTAATGAATGAATGTTTGTCCTATTTGTAAACTGTATTCGTGGCATCCATAGCCATTTACTGTTACTGTACTGTTACTGCTACTGTCATAGAAATCTCTATCGGTTCTCATGTTGGAACCACTACTGTTTACTGTTATGATGGCCATCAACTGACTGTTCGGTCTGTTAAGACCTACTGTACTGTTTTGCTATTGGATGTACCACCTATAACCGCTATGGTTACTAAATGACTGATATGACTGTTTAATGACTGAAAGGACATTTATTCTTAACCTCTTTACACAACTGTTATTCACTGGGCTTTAGCTCACTGTTTATATTTATATGTAGGTATCCAGGCACCGGACCAGAGCTAGGAGCGTCGGGTTAACTCCCTTTTTGTCAAGCCAACCATTGTGCCTCACCTTGAGGTTCCAAGTTTGACCGAGTTAAGGCTATTTTAGGGTGTCTCAGTTTCACCCTTCCGTCTCTAATTTGTAATACTGTTTAAGACTTGTACTGTACTGAGCTAATTAGGGATTTGGTCCCTAACCTGAACATTGTACATATGGTGTATATATGTTTTGCTTATGAATGTGAATATGTTACAAAAAAGTCTTTTTGCATACAAACTGTCACAGCTCATTGGACATCTTTTATTACTGTTTTGGCTCCCGCCAGCCCCTGTACTCTGTACTACTGTCTTTACTGTTAAGCAGGCCTTCGGTAATCACGAATTACTGGCCGGTTACGGTGCTAAACCCCTAGGGGCGGGTTTGGGTCGTGACAGGAAGTCATTGAAAAATTGAACCATCTCCACCTTAAACACCTTCCAACACTTTTGAAAACATAACAAATTAAACCCATCTGGCGCAGGGGCCTTATTCCCATCAATCTCCTTAACAGCTGCCCAAATTTCAGATTCTGAGAAGGCAGCTTCCAACTCAACCTTTTCATTACTTCCAATTGATTTGAAAACTCCTCTAAGCTTAGGCCTAACCTTCCAAGATTCCAAGAATAATCCTCGGAAATGTCTATAAACTTCTTCCTAAATAATCATCGGATCTTTGATCAAAATTCCATTAACCAGCAATGAATTTAACGAATTCTTACTTTACTGACAAGATGCGATGGAATGAAAGAACTTAGTGTTATTATCCCCGTTCAATGTCCATGACAATCGCAACTTTTGAAGCCACATCCATTCTTTTTTCTTACTCCAATTTAGCACTTCCCCTCTAAGTTCCCGTCTTCTTTCTACCTCACCATCATCAAGATCTCTAATTTCAGCAACCAGGTCCAACTCATGTAATTCATCCTCAGAGGCTTTAAGCTTATAATTAACATCACCAAACACTTCCATATTCCATTGTTTCAAGAATGCCTTGACTGCTTTTAACTTGGCAAAAACTTTATACCTAGGCCAACCTGATACTACTGTGCCCT
>JAPPVO010005642.1:0-19976 GCA_030407325.1 Camellia japonica | reverse complement strand
GTGCAGTTTATCACTCACTCGCGCGGTTTTGCGCATCGCACTGTTTTGTGAAGTCTATCACTCGCGCCGTTTTGCGCAGCGCACCGTTTTGAGCAGTTTATCACTCGTGCTGTTTTGCGCATCGCACTGTTTTGTGCAGTTTATCACTCGCGCTGTTTTGCGCAGCGCACTGTTTTGTGCAGTTTATCACTCTCGCTGTTTTCCGCATCGCACTGTTGTGTGCAGTTTATCACTCGCGCCGTTTTGCGCAGCGTACTGTTCTGTGCATTTTATTAGTCGCGTCGTTTTGTGCAGCGCACTGTTTTGTGCAGTTTATCACTCGAGCCGATTTGCGTAGCGCACTGTTTTGTGCAGTTTATCAACTGCGTGGTTTTGCACATCGCACTGTTTTGTGCAGTTTATCACTCGCGTCGTTTTGCGCATCGCACTGTTTTGTTGAGTTTATCACTCGCGCTGTTTTGAGCATCGCACTGTTTTGTGCAGTTTATCACTCGCGCTGTTTTGTGCAGCGCACTGTTTTGTGCAGTTTATCACTCGCGCGATTTTGCGCATCGCACTGTTTTGTGCAGTTTATCACTCGCGCCGTTTTGCGCAGCGCACTGTTTTGTGCGGTTTATCACTCGCGCCGTTTTGCGCAGCGCACTGTTTTGTGCAGTTTATCACTCGCGCCGTTTTGCGCAGCGCACTGTTTTGTGCAGTTTATCACTCGCGCCGTTTTGCGCAGCGCACTCTTTTCTGCAGTTTATCACTCGCGCTGTTTTGCGCAGCGCACTGTTTTGTGCAGTTTATCACTCGCGCGGTTTTGCACAGCGCACTGTTTTGTGCAGTTTATCACTCGCGCCGTTTTGCGCAGTGCACTGTGTTGTACAGTTTATCATCGAGCGGTTTTGCGCATCGCACTGTTTTGTGCAGTTTTCCACTCACGCCGTTTTGCGCAGCGCACTGTTTTGTGCAGTTTATCACTCGCGCTGTTTTTCGCAGGGCACGGTTTTCTGCAGTTTATCACTCGCGCTGTTTTGCGCAGGGCACTGTTTTGTGCAGTTTATCACTCGTGCCGTTTTGCGCAGCGCACCGTTTTGTGCAGTTTATCACTCCGGCTGTTTTGCGCATCGAACTCTTTCGTGCGGTTTATCACTCGCGCTGTTTTGCGCCTCGCACTGTTTTGTGCAGTTTATTACTCGCGCTGTTTTGCCCAGGGCACTGTTTTCTGCAGTTTATCACTCGCGCAGTTTTGCGCATCGCACGGTTTTGTGCAGTTTATCACTCGCGTCGTTTTGCGCAGCGCACCGTTTTGTGCAGTTTATCACTCGCGCTGTTTTGCGCCTCGCACTGTTTTGTGCAGTTTATCACTCGCGCTGTTTTGCGCAACGCACTGTTTTGTGCAGTTTATCACTCTCGGTGTTTTGCGCAGCGCACTGTTTTGTGCAGTTTATCACTGGCGCTGTTTTGCGCAGCGAACTGTTTTGTGCAGTTTATGACTCGCGCCGTTTTGCGCATCGCACTGTTTTGTGCAGTTTATCACTCGCCCTGTTTCGCGCATCGCACTGTTTTGTGCTGTTTATCACTCGCCCGGTTTTGCGCATCGCACTGTTTTGTGCAGTTTCTCACTCGCGCTGTTTTGCGCAGCCCACTGTTTTGTGCAGTTTATCACTCGCGCGGTTTTGCGCATCGCACTGTTTTGTGCAGTTTATCACTCGCGCCGTTTTGCGCAGCGCACCGTTTTGAGCAGTTTATCACTCGCGCTGTTTTGCGCATCGCACTGTTTTGTGCAGTTTATCACTCGCGCTGTTTTGCGCAGCGCACTGTTTTGTGCAGTTTATCACTCTCGCTGTTTTGCGCAGCGCACTGTTTTGTGCAGTTTATCACTCGCGCGGTTTTGCGCATCGCATTGTTGTGTGCAGTTTATCACTCGTGCCGTTTTGCGCAGCGCACTGTTCTGTGCAGTTTATCACTTGCGCCGTTTTGCGCAGCGCACTGTTTTGTGCAGTTTGTCATAGGGGTGCAACTCGGGCGGGCTCAACCCGAGCAACCCGAGCCCAGCTCGAGTTTTTTTAGGGCTTGGGCAACTATATCTACTAATCTGGACGGGCATGGGTAGATTTTTGATGCCCGAATTGTAATTCGGGCCGGGCTTGGGCAGAACCAATGGCCAACCCGAGCAACCTGAATCCGAATTGAATTTAATATACTATATATAAATTATATAAAATATATAATATATATATAATTTAATTATAAATTATATAATATATATAACTGCAGAAATTGTGCCGTTTTGCGCAGCCCACTATTTTGTGCAGTTTATGACTCGCGCCGATTTGCGCAGCGCACTGTTTTGTGCAGTTTATCAACTGCGCGGTTTTTGCACATCGCACTGTTTTGTGCAGTTTATCAACTGCGCGGTTTTTGCACATCGCACTGTTTTGTGCAGTTTATCAACTGCGCGGTTTTGCACATCGCACTGTTTTGTGCAGTTTATCACTCGCGCCGTTTTGCGCATCGCACTATTTTGTGCAGTTTATCACTCGCGCCGTTTTGCGCAGAGCACTGTTTCGTGCAGTTTATCACTCGCGCCGTTTTGCGCAGCACACTGTTTCGTGCAGTTTATCACTCGCGCCGTTTTGCGCAGCGCACTGTTTTGTGCAGTTTATGACTCGCGCTGTTTTGCGCAGGGCACTGTTTTTTGCAGTTTATCAACTGCGCTGTTTTGCGCAGCGCACTGTTTTGTGCAGTTTATCACTCGCGCCGTTTTGCGCAGCGCACCGTTTTGAGCAGTTTATCACTCGCGCTGTTTTGCGCATCGCACTGTTTTGTGCAGTTTATCACTCGCGCTGTTTTGCGCAGCGCACTGTTTTGTGCAGTTTATCACTCTCGCTGTTTTGCGCAGCGCACTGTTGTGTGCAGTTTATCACTCGCACGGTTTTGCGCATCGCACTGTTGTGTGCAGTTTATCACTCGCGCCGTTTTGCGCAGCGCACTGTTCTGTGCAGTTTATCACTCGCGCCGTTTTGCGCAGCGCACCGTTTTGAGCAGTTTATCACTCGTGCTGTTTTGCGCATCGCACTGTTTTGTGCAGTTTATCACTCGCGCTGTTTTGCGCAGCGCACTGTTTTGTGCAGTTTATCACTCGCCCGGTTTTGCGCATCGTACTGTTGTGTGCAGTTTATCACTCGCGCCGTTTTGCGCAGCGCACTGTTCTGTGCAGTTTATTAGTCGCATCGTTTTGCGCAGCGCACTGTTTTGTGCAGTTTATCACTCGCGCCGATTTGCGCAGCGCACTGTTTTGTGCAGTTTATCAACTGTGCAGTTTTGCACATCGCACTGTTTTGTGAAGTTTATCACTCGCGCCGTTTTGCGCATCGCACTGTTTTGTGGAGTTTATCACTCGCGCTGTTTTGAGCATCGCACTGTTTTGTGCAGTTTATCACTCGCGCGATTTCGCGCATCGCACTGTTTTGTGCAGTTTATCACTCGCGCAGTTTTGCGCATCGTAGTGTTTTGTGCAGTTTATCACTCACGCCGTTTTGCGCAGCGCACTGTTTTGTGCAGTTTATCACTCGCGTCGTTTTGCGCAGCGCACTGTTTTGTGCAGTTTATCACTCGCCCAGTTTTGCGCATCGCACTGTTTTGTGCAGTTTATCACTCGCGCCGTTTTGCGCAGCGCACTGTTTTGTGCAGTTTATCACGCGCACCGTTTTGCACAGCGCACTCTTTTGTGCAGTTTGTCACTCGCGCCGTTTTGCGCATCGCACTGTTTTGTGCAGTTTCTCACTCGCGCGGTTTTGCGCAGCGCAACGTTTTGTGCAGTTTATCACTCGCGCGGTTTTGCGCATCGCACTGTTTTGTGCAGTTTATCACTCGTGCCGTTTTGCGCAGCGCACTGTTTTGTGCAGTTTATCACTCGCGCCGTTTTGCGCAGCGCACTGTTTGGTGCAGTTTCTCACTCGCGCCGTTTTGCGCAGCGCACTGTTTCGTGCAGTTTATCACTCGCGCCGTTTTGCGCAGCCCACTGTTTCGTGCAGTTTATCACTCGCGCCGTTTTGCGCAGCGCACTGTTTTGTGCAGTTTATGGCTCGCGCTGTTTTGCGCAGGGCACTGTTTTTTGCAGTTTATCAACTGCGCTGTTTTGCGCAGCGCACTGTTTTGTGCAGTTTATCACTCGCGTCATTTTGCGTAGCGCACTGTTTTGTGCAGTTTATCAACTGCGCGGTTTTCCACATCGCACTATTTTGTGCAGTTTATCACTCGCGCAGTTTTGCGCATCGCACTGTTTTGTGCAGTTTATCACTCGCGCCGTTTTGCGCAGCCCACTATTTTGTGCAGTTTATCACTCGCGCCGATTTGCGCAGCACACTGTTTTGTGCAGTTTATCAACTGCGCGGTTTTGCACATCGCACTGTTTTGTGCAGTTTATCACTCGCGCCGTTTTGCGCATCGCACTGTTTTGTGCAGTTTATGACTCGTGCCGATTTGCGCAGCGTAGTGTTTTGTGCAGTTTATCAACTGTGCGGTTTTGCACATCGCACTGTTTTGTGCAGTTTATCACTCGCGCCGTTTTGCGCATCGCACTGTTTTGTGCAGTTTATCACTCGTGCCGTTTTGCGCAGCGCACTGTTTTGTGCAGTTTATCACTCGCGCGCTTTTGCGCATCGCACTGTTTTGTGTAGTTTATCACTCGCGCCGTTTTGCGCAGCGCACTGTTTTGTGCGGTTTATCACTCGCGCCGTTTTGCGCAGCGCACTGTTTTGTGCAGTTTATCACTCGCGCCGTTTTGCGCATCGCACTGTTTTGTGCAGTTTCTCACTCTAGCTGTTTTGCGCAGCGCACTCATTTGTGCAGTTTATCACTCTCGTTGTTTTGCGTAGCGCACTGTTGTGTGCAGTTTATCACTCGCACGGTTTTGCGCATCGCATTGTTGTGTGCAGTTTATCACTCGCGCCGTTTTGCGCAGCGCACTGTTCTGTGCAGTTTATCAGTCGCGCCGTTTTGCGCAGCGCACTGTTTTGTGCAGTTTATCACTCGCGCCGTGTTGCGCAGCGCACTGTTTTGTGCAGTTTATCATAGGGGTGCAACTCGGGCGGGCTCAACCCGAGCAACCCGAGCCCAGCCCGAGTTTTTTTAGGGCTTGGGCAACTATATCTTGTTATCTGGACGGGCCTGGGCGGATTTTTGATGCCCGAATTGTAATTCGGGCCGGGCTTGGGCAGAACCAATGGCCAACCCGAGCAACCCGAATCCGAATTGAATTTAATATATTATATAAATTATATATATATATAAATTAAGTAAAAGAGTTAGTCTTAATTTTTTATTTTTTATTTTTTGGTGACCAGAAAATAACTTTGAATAATTCTCAATTCGTTGTTAATTCTCAATTCTACCTACAGGTTTCAAAACAAATCTACCAACAGGTTTCTGGACTCGGGCAATTCGGGCAATTCGGGCCAACCCGAGTTCAAAATACAAAGCTTGGGTCGGGCTTGGGTAGGGCTTGGGTAGCAATGCTCGGGTTCACGGTCGGGCTTGGGCGGGCTTGGGCACTGCCAAATACAATTCGGGTCGGGCTTGGGCAGACCCCCAACCCGACCGAACCCGCCCGAGTTGCACCCCTAGTTTATCACATTGCGCAGTTTTGCGCATCGCACTGTTTTGTGCAGTTTATCACTCGCGCCGTTATGCGCAGCGCACCGTTTTGTGCAGTTTATCACTCGCGCTGTTTTGCGCAGCGCACTGTTTTGTGCAGTTTATCACTCGCGCTGTTTTGCGCAGCCCACTATTTTGTGCAGTTTATGACTCGCGCCGATTTGCGCAGCGCACTGTTTTGTGCAGTTTATCAACTGCGCGGTTTTGCACATCGCACTGTTTTGTGCAGTTTATCACTCGCGCCGTTTTGCGCATCGCACTGTTTTGTGCAGTTTATCACTCGTGCCGTTTTGCGCAGCGCACTGTTTTGTGCAGTTTATCACTCGCGCGGTTTTGCGCATCGCACTGTTTTGTGCAGTTTATCACTCGCGCCGCTTTGCGCAGCGCACTGTTTTGTGCAGTTTATCACTCGCGCCGTTTTGCGCAGCGCACTGTTTTCTGCAGTTTATCACTCGCGCTGTTTTGCGCAGCGCACTGTTTTGTGCAGTTTATCACTCTCGCGGTTTTGCGCAGCGCACTGTTTTGTGCAGTTTATCATCAAGCGGTTTTGCGCATCGCACTATTTTGTGCAGTTTATCACTCACGCCGTTTTGCGCAGCGCACTGTTTTGTGCAGTTTATCACTCGCGCTGTTTTGCGCAGCGAACTCTTTTGTGCAGTTTATCACTCGCGCTGTTTTGCGCAGGGCACTGTTTTCTGCAGTTTATCACTCGCGCTGTTTTGCGCAGGGCACTGTTTTCTGCAGTTTATCACTCGCGCCGTTTTGCGCAGCGCACCGTTTTGTGCAGTTTATCACTCCCGCTGTTTTGCGCATCGAACTCTTTTGTGCAGTTTATCACTCGCGCTGTTTTGCGCATCGCACTGTTTTGTGCAGTTTATGACTCGCGCTGTTTTGCGCAGGGCACTGTTTTCTGCAGTTTATCACTCGCGCAGTTTTGCGCATCGCACGGTTTTGTGCAGTTTATCACTCGCGCCGTTTTGCGCAGCGCACCGTTTTGTGAAGTTTATCACTCGCGCTGTTTTGCGCATCGCACTGTTTTGTGCAGTTTATCACTCGCGCGCTTTTTGCGCAACGCACCGTTTTGAGCAGCTTATCCTCTCACTGTTTTGCGCAGCGCACTGTTGTGTGCAGTTTATCACTCACGCCGTTTTGCGCAGCGCACCGTTGTCTGCAGTTTATCACTCGCGCCGTTTTGCGCAGCGCACCGTTCTGTGCAGTTTATCACTCGCGCCGTTTTGCGCAGCGCACCGTTCTGTACAGTTTATCACTCGCGCCGTTTTGCGCAGCGCACTGTTTTGTGCAGTTTATCACTCGCGCCGTTTTGCGCAGCGCACTATTTTGTGCAGTTTATCACACTGCGCTGTTTTGTGCATCGCACTGTTTTGTGCAGTTTATCACTCGCGCCGTTATGCGCAGCGCACCGTTTTGTGAAGTTTATCACTCGCGTTGTTTTGCGCAGTGCACTATTTTGTGCAGTTTATCACTCGCGCTGTTTTGCGCAGCCCACTAATTTGTGCAGTTTATGACTCGCGCCGTTTTGCGCAGCGCACTGTTTTGTGCAGTTTATCAACTGCGCGGTTTTGCACATCGCACTATTTTGTGCAGTTTATCACTCGCGCCGTTTTGCGCAGCGCACTGTTTTGTGCAGTTTATCACTCGCGCGGTTTTGCGCATCGCACTGTTTTGTGCAGTTTATCACTCGCGCCGTTTTGCGCAGCGCACTGTTTTGTGCAGTTTATCACTCGCGTCGTTTTGCGCGGCGCACTGTTTTGTGCAGTTTATCACTCGCGCCGTTTTGCGCATCGCACTGTTTTGTGCAGTTTCTCACTCGTGCATTTTTGCGCAGCCCACTGTTTTGTGCAGTTTATCACTCGCGCGGTTTTGTGCAGTTTATCACTCGCGCCGTTTTGCGCAGCGCACTGTTTTGTGCAGTTTATCAGTCGCGCGGTTTTGCGCAGCGCACTGTTTTGTACAGTTTATCACTCGCGCCGTTTTGCGCAGTGCACTGTTTTGTACAGTTTATCAAACGAGTGGTTTTGCGCATCGCACTGTTTTGTGCAGTTTATCACTCCCGCCGTTTTGCGCAGCGCACTGTTTTGTGCAGTTTACCACTTGCGCTGTTTTGCGCAACGAACTCTTTTGGGCAGTTTATCACTCGCGCTGTTTTGCGTAGGGCACTGTTTTCTGCAGTTTATCACTCGCGCTGTTTTGCGCAGGGCACTGTTTTGTGCAGTTTATCACTCGCGCCGTTTTGCGCAGCGCACCGTTTTGTGCAGTTTATCACTCGCGCTGTTTTGCGCATCGAACTCTTTTGTGCAGTTTATCACTCGCGCTATTTTACGCATCACATTATTTTGGGCAGTTTATGACTCGCGCTGTTTTGCGTAGGGCACTGTTTTCTGCAGTTTATCACTCGCGCAGTTTTGCGCATCGCTCGGTTTTGTGCAGTTTATCACTCGCGCCGTTTTGCGCAGCACACCGTTTTGTGCAGTTTATCACTCGCGCTGTTTTGCGCATCGCACTGTTTTGTGCCGTTTATCACTCGCGCTGTTTTGCGCAACGCACTGTTTTGTGCAGTTTATCACTCTCGGTGTTTTGCGCAGCGCACTATTTTGTGCAGTTTATCACTCGCGCTGTTTTGCGCAGCGCACTGTTTTGTGCAGTTTATGACTCGCGCCGTTTTGCGCATCGCACTGTTTTGTGCAGTTTATCACTCGCGCGGTTTTGCGCATCGTAGTGTTTTGTGCAGTTTATCACTCGCGCCGTTTTGCGCAGCGCACTATTTTGTGCAGTTTATCACTCGCGTCGTTTTGCGCAGCGCACTGTTTTGTGCAGTTTATCACTCGCCCAGTTTTGCGCATCGCACTGTTTTGTGCAGTTTATCACTCTCGCCGTTTTGCGCAGCGCACTGTTTTGTGCAGTTTATCACTCGCGCCGTTTTGCGCAGCGCACTGTTTTGTGCAGTTTATCACTCGCGCCGTTTTGCGCAGCGCACTGTTTTGTGCAGTTTATCACTCGCGCCGTTTTGCGCATCGCACTGTTTTGTGCAGTTTCTCACTCGCGCCGTTTTGCGCAGCGCACTGTTTTGTGCAGTTTATCACTCGCGCCGTTTTGCGCAGCGCACCGTTTTGTGCAGTTTATCACTCGCGCTATTTTGCGCATCGCACGATTTTGTGCAGTTTATCACACGCGCCGTTTTGCGTAGCGCACCGTTTTGTGCAGTTTATCACTCGCGCGGTTTTGTGCATCGCTCGGTTTTGTGCAGTTTATCACTCGCGCCGTTTTGCGCAGCGCACTGTTTTGTGCAGTTTATCACTCGCGCGGTTTTGCGCATCGCACTCTTTTGTGCAGTTCATCACTCGCCCGGTTTTGCGCAGCGCACTGTTTTGTGCAATTTGTCACTCGCGCGGTTTTGCGCAGCGCACTGTTTTGTGCAGTTTATCACTCGCGCCGTTTTGCGCAGCGCACTGTTTGGTGCAGTTTCTCACTCGCGCCGTTTTGCGCAGCGCACTGTTTCGTGCAGTTTATCACTCGCGCCATTTTGCGCAGCCCATTGTTTCGTGCAGTATATCACTCGCGCCGTTTTGCGCAGCGCACTGTTTTGTGCAGTTTATGACTCGCGCTGTTTTGCGCAGGGCACTGTTTTTTGCAGTTTATCAACTGCGCTATTTTGCGCAGCGCACTGTTTTGTGCAGTTTATCACTCGCGTCGTTTTGCGCAGTGCACTGTTTTGTGCAGTTTATCAACTGCGCGGTTTTGCACATCGCACTATTTTGTGCAGTTTATCACTCGCGCAGTTTTGCGCATCGCACTGTTTTGTGCAGTTTATCACTCGCGCCGTTTTGCGCAGCCCACTATTTTGTGCAGTTTATCACTCGCACCGATTTGCGCATCGCACTGTTTTGTGCAGTTTATCAACTGCGCGGTTTTGCACATCGCACTGTTTTGTGCAGTTTATCACTCGCGCCGTTGTGCGCATCGCACTGTTTTGTGCAGTTTATCACTCGCGCCGTTCCGCGCAGCGCACTGTTTTGTGCAGTTTATCACTCGCGCGGTTTTGCGCATCGCACTGTTTTGTGCAGTTTATCACTCGCGTCGGTCTGCGCAGCGCACTGTTTTGTGCGGTTTATCACTCGCGCCGCTTTGCGCAGCGCACTGTTTTGTGCAGTGTATCACTCGCGCCGTTTTACGCATCGCACTGTTTTGTGCGGTTTATCACTCGCGCTGTTTTGCGCAGCGCACTGTTTTGTGCAGTTTATCACTGGCGCTGTTTTGCGCATCGCACTGTTTTGTGCAGTTTATCACTCGCGCTGTTTTGCGCAGCGCACTGTTTTGTGTAGTTTATCACTCACGCCGTTTTGCGCAGCGCACTGTTTTCTGCAGTTTATCACTCGCGCTGTTTTGCGCAACGCACTGTTTTGTGCAGTTTATCACTCGCGCGGTTTTGCGCAGCGCACTGTTTTGTGCAGTTTATCATCGAGCGGTTTTGCGCACCGCACTGTTTTGTGCAGTTTATCACTCAAGCCGTTTTGTGCAGCGCACTATTTTGTGCAGTTTATCACTCGCGCTGTTTTGCGCAGGGCACTATTTTCTGCAGCTTATCACTCGCGCTGTTTTGTGCAATTTATCAACTGCGCGGTTTTGCACATCGCACTGTTTTGTGCAGTTTATCACTCGCGCCGTTTTGCGCATCGCACTGTTTTGTGCAGTTTATCACTCGCGCCGTACTGTTTTGTGCAGTTTATCACTCGCGCCGTTTTGCGCAGCGCACTGTTTGGTGCAGTTTCTCACTCGCGCCGTTTTGCGCAGCGCACTGTTTCGTGCAGTTTATCACTCGCGCCGTTTTGCGCAGCCCACTGTTTCGTGCAGTTTATCACTCGCGCCGTTTTGCGCAGCGCACTGTTTTGTGCAGTTTATGACTCGCGCTGTTTTGCGCAGGGCACTGTTTTTTGCAGTTTATCAACTGCGCTGTTTTGCGTAGCGCACTGTTTTGTGCAGTTTATCACTCGCGTCGTTTTGCGCAGCGCACTGTTTTGTGCAGTTTATCAACTGCGCGGTTTTGCACATCGCGCTATTTTGTGCAGTTTATCACTCGCGTAGTTTTGCGCATCGCACTGTTTTGTGCAGTTTATCACTCGCGCCGTTTTGCGCAGCCCACTATTTTGTGCAGTTTATCACTCGCGCCGATTTGCGCAGCGCACTGTTTTGTGCAGTTTATCAACTGCGCGGTTTTGCACATCGCACTGTTTTGTGCAGTTTATCACTCGCGCCGTTTTGTGCATCGCACTGTTTTGTGCAGTTTATCACTCGCGCCGTTTTGCGCAGCGCACTGTTTTGTGCAGTTTATCACTCGCGCGGTTTTGCGCATCGCACTGTTTTGTGCAGTTTATCACTCGCGTCGGTCTGCGCAGCGCACTATTTTGTGCGGTTTATCACTCGCGCCGCTTTGCGCAGCGCACTGTTTTGTGTAGTGTATCACTCGCGCCGTTTTACGCATCGCACTGTTTTGTGCAATTTATCACTCGCGCTGTTTTGCGCAGCGCACTGTTTTGTGCTGTTTATCACTGGCGCTGTTTTGCGCATCGCACTGTTTTGTGCAGTTTATCACTCGCGCGGTTTTGCGCAGCGCACTGTTTTGTGCAGTTTATCACTCGCGCCGTTTTGCCCAGCGCACTGTTTTCTGCAGTTTATCACTCGCGCAGTTTTGCGCAGCGCACTCTTTTGTGCAGTTTATCACTCGCGCCGTTTTGCGTAGCGCACTGTTTTGTGCAGTTTATCATCGAGCGGTTTCGCACAACGCACTGTTTTGTGCAGTTTATCACTCAAGCCGTTTTGCAGCGCACTGTTTTGTGCAGTTTATCACTCGCGCTGTTTTGCGCATCGCACTGTTTTCTGCAGCTTATCACTCGCGCTGTTTTACGCAGGGCACGGTTTTGTGCAGTTTATCACTCGCGCCGTTTTGCGCAGCGCACCGTTTTGTGCAGTTTATCACTCGCGCTGTTTTGCGCATCGAACTCTTTTGTGCAGTTTATCACTCGCGCTGTTTTGCGCATCGCATTGTTTTGGGCAGTTTATGACTTGCGCTGTTTTGCGCAGGGCACTGTTTTCTGTAGTTTATCACTCGCGCAGTTTTGCGCATCGCTCGGTTTTGTGAAGTTTATCACTCGCGCCGTTTTGCGCAGCACACCGTTATGTGCAGTTTATCACTCGCGCTGTTTTGCGCATCGCACTGTTTTGTGCCGTTTATCACTCGCGCTGTTTTGGGCAACGCACTGTTTTGTGCAGTTTATCACTCTCGGTGTTTTGCGCAGCGCACTATTTCGTGCAGTTTATCACACGCGCTGTTTTGCGCAGCGCACTGTTTTGTGCAGTTTATGACTCGCGCTGTTTTGCGCATCGCACTGTTTTGTGCAGTTTATCACTCGCGCGGTTTTGCGCATCGCAGTGTTTTGTGCAGTTTATCACTCGCGCCGTTTTGCGCAGCGCACTGTTTTGTGCAGTTTATCACTCGCCCAGTTTTGCGCATCGCACTGTTTTGTGCAGTTTATCACTCGCCCAGTTTTGCGCATCGCACTGTTTTGTGCAGTTTATCACTCGCGCCGTTTTGCGCAGCGCACTGTTTTGTGCAGTTTATCACTCGCGCCGTTTTGCGCAGCGCACTCTTTTGTGCAGTTTGTCACTCGCGCCGTTTTGCGCATCGCACTGTTTTGTGCAGTTTCTCACTCGTGCCATTTTGCGCAGCGCACTATTTTGTGCAGTTTATCTCTCGCGCTGTTTTGCGCATCGCACTGTTTTGTGCAGTTTATGACTCGCGCTGTTTTGCGCAGGGCACTGTTTTCTGCAGTTTATCACTCGCGCAGTTTTGCGCATCGCACGATTTTGTGCAGTTTATCACTCGCGTCGTTTTGCGCAGCGCACCGTTTTGAGAAGTTTATCACTCGCACTGTTTTGCGCATCGCTCTGTTTTGTGCAGTTTATCACTCGCGCTGTTTTGCGCAACGCACCGTTTTGAGCAGCTTATCCCTCTCACTGTTTTGCGCAGCGCACTGTTGTGTGCAGTTTATCACTCACGCCGTTTTGGGCAGCGCACCGTTGTGTGCAGTTTATCACTCGCGCCATTTTGCACAGCGCACCGTTCTGTGCAGTTTATCACTCGCGCCGTTTTGCGCAGCGCACCGTTCTGTACAGTTTATCACTCGCGCCGTTTTGCGCAGCGCATGTTTTGTGCAGTTTATCACTCGCGCCGTTTGCGCAGCGCACTATTTTGTGCAGTTTATCACACTGCGCTGTTTTCTGCATCGCACTGTTTTGTGCAAGTTTATCACTCGCGCCGTTATGCGCAGCGCACCGTTTGTGAAGTTTATCACTCGCGTTGTTTTGCGCAGTGCACTATTTGTGCAGTTTATCACTCGCGTTGTTTTGCGCAGCCCACTAATTTGTGCAGTTTATGACTCGCGCCGTTTTGCTCAGCGCACTGTTTTGTGCAGTTTATCAACTCTGCGGTTTTGCACATCGCACTGTTTTGTGCAGTTTATCACTCGCGCCGTTTTGCGCAGCGCACTGTTTTGTGCAGTTTATCACTCGCGCGGTTTTGCGCATCGCACTGTTTTGTGCAGTTTATCACTCGCGCCGTTTTGCGCAGCGCACTGTTTTGTGCAGTTTATCACTCGCGTCGTTTTGCGCGGCGCACTATTTTGTGCAGTTTATCACTCGCGCCGTTTTGCGCATCGCACTGTTTTGTGCAGTTTCTCACTCGCGCGTTTTGCGCAGCCCACTGTTTTGTGCAGTTTATCACTCGCGCGGTTTTGCGCATCGCACTGTTTTGTGCAGTTTATCACTCGCGCCGTTTTGCGCAGCGCACTGTTTTGTGCAGTTTATCACTCGCGCGGTTTTGCGCAGCGCACTGTTTTGTGCAGTTTATCACTCGCGCCGTTTTGCGCAGTGCACTGTTTTGTACAGTTTATCACTCGAGCGGTTTTGCGCATCGCACTGTTTTGTGCAGTTTATCACTCCCGCCGTTTTGCGCAGCGCACTGTTTTGTGCAGTTTATCACTTGCGCTGTTTTGCGCAGCGAACTCTTTTGTGCAGTTTATCACTCGCGCTGTTTTGCGCAGGGCACTGTTTTCTGCAGTTTATCACTCGCGCTGTTTTGCGCAGGGCACTGTTTTGTGCAGTTTATCACTCGCGCCGTTTTGCGCAGCGCACCGTTTTGTGCAGTTTATCACTCGCGCTGTTTTGCACATCGAACTCTTTTGTGCAGTTTATCACTCACGCTATTTTGCGCATCACATTATTTGGGCAGTTTATGACTCGCGCTGTTTTGCGTAGGGCACTGTTTTCTGCAGTTTATCACTCGCGCAGTTTTGCGCATCGCTCGGTTTTGTGCAGTTTATCACTCGCGCCGTTTTGCGCAGCACACCGTTATGTGCAGTTTATCACTCGCGTTGTTTTGCGCATCACACTATTTTGTGCCGTTTATCACTCGTGCTGTTTTGGGCAACGCACTGTTTTGTGCAGTTTATCACTCTCGGTGTTTTGCGCAGCGCACTATTTCGTGCAGTTCATCACTCGCGCTGTTTTGCGCAGCGCACTGTTTTGTGCAGTTTATGACTCGCGCCGTTTTGCGCATCGCACTGTTTTGTGCAGTTTATCACTCGCGCGGTTTTGCGCATCGTAGTGTTTATTGCAGTTTATCACTCCCGCCGTTTTGCGCAGCGCACTATTTTGTGAAGTTTATCACTCGCGTCGTTTTGCGCAGCGCACTGTTTTGTGCAGTTTATCACTCGCCCAGTTTTGCGCATCGCACTGTTTTGTGCAGTTTATCACTCCCGCCGTTTTGTGCAGCGCACTGTTTTGTGCAGTTTATCACTTGCGCTGTTTTGCGCGGCGAACTCTTTTGTGCAGTTTATCACTCGCGCCGTTATGCGCAGCGCACCGTTTTGTGCAGTTTATCACTCACGCTGTTTTGCGCATCGAACTCTTTTGTGCCGTTTATCACTCGCGCTGTTTTGCGCATCGCATTGTTTTGTGCAGTTTATGACTCGCACTGTTTTTGCGCAGGGCACTGTTTTCTGCAGTTTATCACTCGCGCAGTTTTGCGCATCGACGGTTTTGTACAGTTTATCACGCGCCGTTTTGCACAGCACACCGTTTTGTGCAGTTTATCACTCGCGTTGTTTTGCGCATCGCACTGTTTTGTGCAGTTTATCACTCTCGGTGTTTTGCGCAGCGCACTATTTTGTGCAGTTTATCACTCGCGCTGTTTTGCGCAGCGCACTGTTTTGTGCAGTTTATGACTCGCGCCGTTTTGCGCATCGCACTGTTTTGTGCCGTTTATCACTCGCGCCGTTTTGCGCATCGCACTGTTTTGTGCAGTTTATCACTCGCGCCGTTTTGCGCAGCGCAGAATTTTCTGCAGTTTATCACTTGCCCGGTTTTGCGCATCGCACTGTTTTGTGCTGTTTATCACTCGCGCCGTTTTGCGCAACGCACTGTTTTGTGCAGTTTGTCACTCGCGCCGTTTTGCGCAGCGCACTGTTTTTTGCAGTTTCTGACTCGCGCCGTTGTAATGACCCCCAAAGTCATCCTTATTTAATTAGGGGTTAATGTGTTTTAATTCAACTACATCCATTGGAATTGAGAATGTTTTATCTATTTTGGGGTATTGATTGAGGTAGTGGTGTGATGGTAAAGTGAGATTGGACCAAAACTTTAATTCGAATAATTCGCCTACGATCAGCCGTCACTCTTTTGCCCTTTTCTTTTTCCACACTTTGAATTTGGATGTGAGGTTAGAACCATTGGAAAGATTATTTTTGGGGCTTCAATTTGAGCACAAGAATGACCTAAAACGGAGTCTGGATGAGAGAGTTATGCATGTTTGAAGTTTTCATATCTGTGCTGGAAGCAGAACGCACGTGCGGGAAATGCGGCGCACGTGCGGCGATGTGCGGGCAGCAGCTCCAAAAACGTGATTTTGAGCTCATTTCTTGCATTTTCTTTTTCTCTCTTCTTCCCCCCTCTTCCATGTCCGAAACCCTAGCTCCCCAAACCTTGAATTCCTTCACTTTTTCTCAACAAATCCACCATAGATATTGCATCAAGGATGGAGAACAAGTAGAGGGCAACAATTTCAACCGATTAAAATTCGAATTTGTGGAGGATTCTTCTCAAAGCTTGCTCTTCTTGTTTGAATGTTGAGGTAGGAGATCTTATTTGTATTCATTGATGAATTTATGGTATTTTGAGTATGAATTTATGGTATTTTGAGTATCTCAATACAAAATCTATAGTTTGAACACAAGATGTCCAACTTGAGATTGGGGGATTTCGAGTTTATAATGTTGGGGATGTAATTGTTGGATTAAGGTGATGGATTATGAACTTTAGACTTGTAATCAATGAGGAAATTGGAACAAAATTATATGGATTAAGAAATTTGGATTTTTCTTGAAATTTCTAGGTTTTCTTGAAACCCTAGGTTGATTAATGATGATAACTAATGAATTGGCCCAAATTGAAGGTAGAAAATGAAATTGAGATATTGAATTGTATATGTACAAGTTTAATTGAAATTTGGAAATATTTGGAAATTATGTTTAAAATTTGCGAATGAACTTTGCTATAAATGTTGAAATTCATGTTATAATGTAAAGAAAAAATTGGGGAAATAATTTATTAAGGATATGGATGACATGAACTCGGTTGTGAACTGTGGAAATGGAATTTAAGAATTCTCTTGAATTATGTTGAATTATATTTAATGATGTTTAGTTGAAGCATGTTGTTTATGTTGAATTGTGGCGATTATGTTGAGTTTTCTGAAATGGGTTTAATTCCAAATTATTCTGCTAAATACTTGTGGGCTTGCTTAGTTATTAAAATCAAGAGATGATTTAATGAAGTTTCCTTATGGAGATAGGAAATGTTTGGTTTTGATAATGGTAAGCTTCTATTTATATATTGAGATGGAGGAAATTGTGGTATAAATGGATGCTTAATGGTGGACTTGTGAAGAAGAAAATGAAGGAAGGAAAAAGAACTAATGATCAAGTTATATATGTGTACAGGGCACAGGGCACACTTCAGGAGGGACAAACACTCCGTTGTAGCACTGTGAGTAGTAGTACGGTAGTCGTACGTTCAATTATCGTTAATGATTCTTATAGCATGTTAACAGTATGTTGATAAAGAATACTAACGTTGTTTGCAAATAGCTATGGTGATTCATGACGAACCAGGGAACGTATAACCACTATGGAACATGGTATTCACGTATCTTTGATATTCACTCTATATAATGTGCTTACCTTTTGTTATAAAATTATCAGAAATGTCCTGTTAAACTTAAGTTACCCATGTTAACTCATGTGAATGATGTAACGGCTACCATTAGTACTCTACTAAGTACAAGTCAAATATGGTAACATATATGAACGATCAAACAAAGAGGTATGCTTCTATATGCTTAATAGATTAAATGAACTACGCCGTTTCTTAAGAAATAAAGAGCAATTATGTTTATTGTTGAAGAATGACTTTTGAGTAATATGAGACAGTTATAGGTTATCAAGGGTAGACACCTTTGAAGAATCAGAATAATTGGGAAGCTATGTGTATTCGTGTGAATGGGAAATTATTCAGGAACCAAGACATAAGGGCAAAAGTTTAACATGCTTATGTAAGCCTTATGAGAATGTGAATTATTTTCATCTTTGTTAAGTATACTATAATGACATGACATGATATAACAAGAAATGCTCTATGTACTAATATGTGACATTTTGACTTAATGAACAATTGTTCATATATGTAAGGTACTCATGATATCCGTAGCACACGGCCCTTACCCGGGGGTAATAATACCGTGGTTCAAGCATGTTACGAGTCCATGTATGTTATAAAGTTCAAGTAGGTTACAAGTTCATATATGTTATAAGTTCAAATATGTTACAAATCCATGTATGTTAAAGTTCAAGTATGTTACCAGGCCAGTATGTTCAAGTACAAGTATGTTACAAGTATACGCATGTGATAGTTCATGTATGTTACAAGTTCAAGTATGTTACAAGTATGACTTTTGATTTCTGTTTATGGTTCAAGCATAAGGAACATGTATGATTTAGTTCCATTTATGGTATGACAAGATATGTACATATATGTTTATGGTTCAAGCATAAGGAAATGTATGATTTATTTCCATTTATGGTATGACAAGATATGTACATATACGTTCAAGGGCTTTATGCCATTACAAGTTACAAGGGCTTTATGCCATTACAAGGGCTTTATGCCATTTCAAGGGTTTTATGCCATTACAAATTACAAGGGCTTTATGCCATTACAAGTTACAAGGGCTTTATGCCATTTCAAGGGCTTTATGCCATTACAAGTTACAAGGGCTTTATGCCACTTTCAAGGGCTTGATGCCAACTTTCAAGTATGCAAGGGCTTTATGCCAACTTCCAAGGGCTTTGTGCCAACTCTCAAGGGCTTTAAGCCAAAATGTTATGTTCAAGTTGATATGTTTAAGATGTTCAAGCTAATATATTCAAGATGTTCAAGTTGTTATGTTTAAGATGTTCACGCTATATGTTTTAAGAAGTTCAAGCTAATATGTTTATATTACAGGATTAAAGGCTTATAGTCATTGTGTTTATGATACTTATGTTGTAGAAATAAGGGCATGTAACCATCATGTTTATGTTGCAGGATTGGGCCTGAGACCGCCATGTACTTAGCACAGATTCAGACTAACCATTGAACTCTGCATTTTTTTTATATGCACTGAATGCACTGATATATATTATGTTCCAAGTTAAGCGTCATTTTATTTATGTATTACTATTCACTGAGCCCGGCTCACTATCTTTTATGTCTGTTTCTGTAGGTCACCAAACAGGTGGTCAGTTTAGCAAGACGCCCGATTTCTTTGTCTACCCTCATATGTCCAGGCATACTAGCCGTTAATTTTGTTAAGCCAGTTAGGATGTTGGTTTGCTTATGAGTGTCCATCCAAGGTTGATGTATATAATTTCCATATTTACTTTTGTATATGCCCAGTTGTAGGGCAGGGACTGTAAATGTGTATGCGTAAGTCCGGGTTATAGTTGTGGAATTTTATCTATCCACTATAATGCATGTGATGCCATGAGATCCTGGCATGTAGAAATAGCTCAATGGAGTTTTTTTAATTGTCAAATTTTGATATTTAATGCTTCCGTTCAGGCCCCAATAGTTTATATATCAGGTTAAGTGTCCCTTTATGTATAGGTCATGCCCGAACTTTTAGGGGCAAGTTTGAGGCGTGACAGCCGTTTGCGCAGCGCACGGTTTGTGCAGTTTATACTCGCGCCGTTTTGCGCAGCGCACCGTTTTGGGCAGTTTATCACTCGCGCTGTTTTATCGCATCGCCTGTTTTGTGCAGTTTATGACTCCGCCGTTTTGCGCATCGCACTGTTTTGTGCAGTTTATCCACTGTCGCCGTTTTGCGCAGCGCACTGCTTTGTGCAGTTTATCACTCGCGCGGTTTTTGCGCATCGCACTATTTTTTGCAGTTTTTCACTCGCGCTGTTTTGCGCAGCGCACTGTTTTGTGCAGTTTATCACTCGCGCGCTTTTGCGCATCGCACTGTTTCGTGGCAGTTTATCACTCGCGCGTTGTGCGCTGCGCACTGTTTTGTGCAGTTTATCACTCGCGCAGTTTTGCGCATCGCATGTTTTGTGCAGTTTACAAGCGCTGTTTGCGCAGCCCACTGTTTTGTGCAGTTTATCCTCTGCCGATTTGCGCATCGCACAGTTTGTGCAGTTTTCACTCGCGTTTTGCGCAGCGCATTGTTTTGTGCGTTTATCACTCGCACTGTTTTGTGCAGTTTATCACTTCGCGCCGTTTTGCGCAGCGCACTGTTTTGTGTGCAGTTTTATCACTCGCGCGTTTTGCGCAGTGCACTGTTTAGTACAGTTATCACTCGAGTGGTTTTGCGCATTGCACTGTTGTGCAGTTTATCAACTCCCGCGTTTTGCGCAGCGCACTGTTTTGTGCAGTTTATCACTTGCGCTGTTTTGCGGCGAACACTTTTGTGCAGTTTATCACTCGCGCCGTTTTTGCGCAGCGCACCGTTTTATGCAGTTTATCACTACGCTGTTTTGCGCATCGAACTCTTTTGTGCCGTTTATAACTCGCGCTGTTTTGCGCATCGCATTGTTTTGTGCAGTTTATGACTCGCGCTTTTGCGCAGGGCACTGTTTTCTGCAGTTTATCACTCGGCAGTTTTGCGCATCGCACGTTTTGTGCAGTTTATCACTCGCGCCGTTTTGCGCAGCACACCGTTTGTG
>JAPPVO010005641.1:0-32711 GCA_030407325.1 Camellia japonica | reverse complement strand
TCATAATTTAACCGTGATTTTGTTATCTAGCCCTAGTGAATCCGCCCACCACCATAAAAAAAACATAAAAAAATAAATTGGAGGTCCATGGTTGCTTTTGCTTAAATGAGGGTTATAACCCATCTATAAGCACAACTATTTATTAAACTTAATAGTATATAAATAAAATTTGTATATAAAACTTTGATATAAAATGATATGACTCACTTGTAGTTATTCATTAGAAATAAATAAAATATCCATCATCATGAATCATAATTGCAAAAATGTTATTATTATATTATTTTGTATAATTTTTTTACAGCAATGATTTAGAGCTCTAAATATTGAGCTCTAAATCCATCACTAATAAGGTGGAAATGAAAAATAAAAAATAAATATAAAACACAACACGCACTGTAACAGTGGATGGGATCTACTGCCACATCACTAGTGAGAGGTCTCAAGCTTTATTCAATTTTTTAAGCTCAAGGGATTGACAATATTGACTTGTCATCGCAGCAATGTTCAACATGTAAATAATATATAATGAATAGTGGGCAAGGAACATTTGATAAGTTCTTTACGAAGAGTCAGTCACATGGTAGAGTTGGTGAAGTGAGTGAGTGAGTAATTCTCAAATAAACAATGCAATAGTAGTAATAGTGGCACAGCAATAAATTTTTATTTTTATTTATTTATTTATTTTTTTCAGATCAAAAAGCAATGAAGTAGTAGTAGTGGCAAAATAATAGTACACACTAAAATAATATTTGTTTCACTGAAATAACATAGAATATAATAATTATTTTATTAAAATATTTATTTTTATATTTGATTAGCTAAAAAAATAATAATAACATATATTATAAATAGAATCATTATTCACCATTTTAAGAAAATTACCATTCAATATAAGAGTTTAAAAAATAGTCATTTTATTCTATTATATCTCATTTGGACACTTACCAATCAATCCTATTAATTAGATTTGTTTACCTATAGGTCCTAATTAATAAATTTATCACTATAAAAATAAGAGACTGATAAATTTATCAGTTGATAAATTTATTAATAAAAATAGGATCTATGGATAATTAACGCGATGTTGGGTGGAGTGAGGGGGATCCCACATGTACACAAAGTAATGGCCTCTCCCTCTCTCACAAGAAAACAAATTGCTGTTTGGGAAGGCCAAGTGCTTCTCCCTTTCTTACCATGATTGAGGCCTCGTTTGGGAACACTACAAGAAAAATCACATTTGACGATTAAATTTTTAGTTGCTGAAAGTTCATTTTTAGTCGCCAAAAGTCGACTTTTTAGTTTTCCCGACTAAAATTTTTAGTCACCGCTTTTGTCGCAAATACATGGTCGCCGGAGGTATTGTCGACTAAAACTTTTTTAGTCGGCAAAAAACAGGTCTTTAGCGACCAAAGTTTTAGTCGCCAATAGTGATTTACACTTTTGAAAATCATACATTTAGCGACTAATCCTTTAGTCGCCAATACTCACTGAATCGCCGACTAAACCGTTTAGTTGCCAAAATAAAGACTTTTGGCGACTAATAATTTTAGTCGCCAAAGGTGTTTCCGTGAAAAAAAAAAACCAACTTTTTTGCTTTTTCTGACATTTGAACCACCAACCTATCCCACATTCTAAATCTTTAGCAACACACTTCCTCCACTATGCCACTACAACACCACATGAATATATATGCAATATATATTATTTATATAGTATATTGACCCGTATTAATATAAAACTATATATATAAATATAATTATTTTTATTCAATATAATTTATGTAAAAAATAATTATTTACTAAAAAAAATTGAGGCCACTTTTGGCGACTAAATCCATTATTTAGTCGCCAATTCTGTAATTTTGGGCTACTAATTATTTTTTAGTCGCTAAAAAATAAGTTCCGCCTAAAAATAAACAGTTTTGGCGACTAAACCTGTTTTTGGTCGCCAAAAACGTCCCCTTTTGACTACTAAACTGAATTTTAATCGGCAATTGCCTGTTTTTAGCTACTAAATTTTTTTTAGTAGCCAAAAAGCTTCACTTTCAGCGACCAAACTGTTTTTTAGTCGCCAAAACACGTATAATCGGCGACCAAACTGTTTTTTAGTCGCCAAACCTATACTTTTGGCTACTAATTATTTTAGTCGCCAAAAACCGTCACTTTTGGCTACTAAAAAACCTTTAGTCGGTAAAACCCATATAATCGGCGACTAAATTGATTTTTAGTCGCCAATAACTATACATTTGGCTATTAAATTGTTTTAGTCGCCAAAAGTCTTTTGGCTACTAATTCCATTTTAGTCGCCGAAAATGGCACTTTCAGCGACGAAAATAATTTTTTTAGTCGCCATTTCTGCATTTTCTTATAGTGGAACCTGCCCGTTTACCAAAAGCTAAAAAATTATTAAAAAAAATCAAAAAGCCAACAACCCATACAAAAAAGTCAAAGATTCTCTTTTCTCTTTACTTTTTGCACATCTTTTCGTAAAAAGCGAAAAAGTTATCCAAAATATATTAGTTTTTTTTAGCTCATATTTTAGTCAAATAGCCAACAAATTACTAAATTAGCTTGTTCCCAAACGAGACCTGAGTTCGATTGCAAGAAAATGGAGGCCTGTGCATGTCACATACCAGTCGCCTTCTCTTTTTGTCATAGTCTCAGTGATTCAGTGATAGTTTTAAGGATAAATTATAAATACACTTATTCATATTTGTTTAAAATATTAACTGTTTGTTATATTTTTTGAAATTATAAATATTTTATTATTAAAATAAATTTTTAATTATCCTTTTTATATAACAATGAAAGTACCTGAACTGCTAATTAAAATATATTAATGACATTATTTAAAAGCAATTAATTGACTTAATATAGTTGATTAATGAATGATATGATTCATTATGAAATTGGAAATATAAGAGGCATGATGCAAATTTCAAAACCATAAAGATTTAAACAAATCTCAAGAAGTTTATTTGTAATAAATTATCCTAGTTTTAATAATAAAAGATAAAAACAAGAATATATATAATAACAGATTATATTGGTAAATTCTATAATTTGTCTCTTGTGTCAGTTTAATTCTTGTAATTTCAATCAATCAATTATACCCTTAAAATTTTTAAATTATGATAATTTAGTCCAAATGATAATATTATTTAGAAATTAGATCAGATTAAGGAGCAAAATAGTTTATTCACTTTCAAAGTGAATAAGGGGTTAACATTCAATTGAAATGGTCCAATTCCTTCTATATGGTCTATTTTGCCTACCTAATTTCTTAATGGATTTTATTAATTTGAATAAATTGACATAATGTGAAAATTAAAAGGTAAAATTGATACAATTAAAATTATGAGGATCAAATTGATATAAACAATAAATGACGAGAACTACAAAATAAAAGGTGAAGTGGTGCTTTTTACTATAGGATGAGTTAATTACACTAACGATTCCTGTAACTTAAAAACTTGTGTTACTTTGGTTTCTGTCCTTTCAATTGTGACACATTTGACCATGAATTTTGAATCTTGTTCCAAATAAGGACAATGGAAGACACTATTACTCTATTTCAAGGGTAAAGTAGTAAATTTGGTAAATATAAAATAGTTTAACAAAAATAAATATCAAAAAATTATTTTAAATTTTTAAAAATTATTTCTATCCACCAAAGATAAATTATATAAAAATGATAAATTTTTTACTAAATTAATTTTTAATATGTGTTTGGATGATTATCATGTAATGGATGGTTATTTTAGTTGATATTTTTGGATGGTTATCATATAATAGATGAGTGTATTTGTTATTAACAGATATTTTTAGATGGCTTTAATGTAATAGATGGTTATTAGGTTTTTAATGTGTAATCAATATGTTTAATATATGAAATGTTTTTAATTTTGCATTTTTTGATTTAATGGAATAGTTTAATAAAGATATCAAAATTGTCGCTATTTTTGACTTTTGAAAAAATAGAAACTAATTTAACAAAAATAAATAAATAAAATTATTTAGAAAAATTATTTGTACATTCTCAGAAGATAAAATCATATAAAAATGATGTATTTTTAATTTTTTTCACCAATTTAATTTTTATTTTCTTAGAAACAAATTTTGAAAATAGATTCTGAAAATCAAATAAACAAGAACTTTATAACTAAGAAAATTTCAATATTATTCATTAAAAAAAAGCCATTAAATTTCAAACACATACAAATTAAGCAACATAAAATAAGTTATATGACGACTCTGCCCTTGTAGTGAACCATTTGTAAAGAAAATATCTTTGATTGTCCTTGTTTGGGACAATATTCAAAATTTAAAATTTAATGAATCACAATTAAAAAAATTAGAGATCAAAATAATATAAATTTCAAATTATAAAGACTGTTAGTATAATTTGTCTAAAAATGATTGTATGATGTGCACCTAATCTTTTTTATGATGTAATGTGGTCGAACCTATGACAATAATTATATCAAATCGTAATTCTATGTTATGGTTCAGTCATTGGAATCTCGGATTGTGGTTGATTGGGTCATGACCAAGGTCGGTCACTCTTCATGGCCCCGAAACCCTAATATTTTTCATGGCCCAAAATTGTACATACTTCGATATTTGTCCCAAAAAAAAAAAAAAAAAATCATGATTAGTAATTCAAATTTGAGTTTATTAGAATTACTCGAATTTTGATTTCCTGGTCATCAGGTTGGTCATCCGGCAACAAGGAGATTGTCAGGGTCGATAAATGTGACAACTGTGATAGATAAATGTAGCACCGGTCGTCTGATCTGTCATCCGACATGTACAAATTCGGGCAATTCGAACAAACTCAAATTCGAGCTACTAATCATTTTTAGTCAAAAAATCCTCACAAATCATTGAGTGATTCTATTTGCACCTGTAGAGCAACTTAGTATATCCAACTAAAATTTTGATGAGGGTTACTATTTATCCCTACATTTCTTCTTATACCCGCTACCTCTCCATTTGTTTTTAATTCTAATTTTGTCCTAGCATAAAATTTCACAGTTACCCTCCTTCATAATCTTCTAACCCTAATTTCCCACCATCCCTTATTACCTCCGGTAGTTACCACCACCTTCTAACCCTAATCTCACAACCGCTATCACATCCGCCCTCTTCCACAGCCGACAACCACTTCCTCTACCTCTAGCTAGTCCTCTCCCACTGTGACAACCTCCTGTCCACTTGTGACCCACCCATCGCCATTGCAGACCCTCATGACGGCCAATCCATCGCCATCGCAGCCTCCCATGACCGCTGATTCACTGCCATCACAACCCTTTCTCCATCTCCAACCACCCTTTTCTCCATCTTCGTAGCTTTCATTTTAGCCAACAACACATCCACCACCACATTGCCATCGCCAATGTTGCAAAACCCTAGATTTTGAGTAGGGGTGGGGGTTTTTTTTTTTCTTCTTCAAAACCCTAGATCTGAAAGTGGAAATCATGATGGCGGTGGAGTTGTGACGGTGATAACAAGGTAGATCACAATGGCGATAGGTCAGCGACCTCTCTCTCTCTCTCTATCTCTCTCTCACACACACACACACACACACACACATATTATGTGATGATGATGGAGACAATAATAGAAACCCTAGCTGCCAAACCCTAGCCGCTGCACTATGAGAGATGAAATTAGGGTTAGGGTTTGGGTTTTGGGAGAAGAAGAGAAGAGGATAAAAAAAAAAAACAAAATGAGGAGGAAGAAGAATAAGGTGTGGCTGGTGGTGATAGCAGCGACGCAGTGGTGGAAATGAGAAGAAAGAAAGACAGTGCTGTGATGATGGTGTTGGTTGGATGGCTAGAGTTAAGGGTGAGAAGGGTGAATGGTGGTTTTCGGAGGTGATGGAATTAGGGTAAGGGTAAGGGTTAGGGTTAGGGAAATTAGAGGTATAGTTGGTATTAAGGTGAAGGTTGAAAGAAAAAATGAAATATACTTATTTTGTTGGGTGGGGGGTTCAAAGAAGTTGGGGGGGGGGGGGGGGGAGGGGAGGGGAGGAGAGGGGGAGGAGAGGGGGTGGAGGGGTCCAAAGAATAAAGGTATGGGTAAATAGCAGCCCTCAATTTTAAAATTTTAGTTCCTATTATACCTTAATGTAAATACTAATAAGCACAATACCTATTAAATTCTAAAATAAAATATTTATTTTTTTCATGGTGCACTCTAATTATTTATACGTATTCTTTATACTGAAGTCTCTTCATCTTCTTTTCCAAGTTTTAATTATTTTCTATTCATCTTCTTCCTCACTCCAAAACTCTAATCTATCCCACCAAAACTTACTGTTATTATCAACATCATTATTTCTTATTGTGTTGTTACTTGCAAATAGAAAACAGTTTGAACAAATCAAACAATGGAAGGAAATAATAATTTAAAGTGTTTTTTGAAGCAATCAATCAAAGAGGAGGTAAGTATTCACATAAATATCAAAGTATAATACTAGAAAACTGTATTATTTTATTTTTTTATACATAAAAACACATATTTTGCTTATTTTATGTCAACACTGTTTGACTTTGTAAGGCCGAACAAAGGCAATATGTTAGGTATACCAAGGCCAAACGACTTCAGTGAAGATTAGAAATTGAACTCAACAATTGTGGTTCTGAAAAGCTTTCAACCACTATCCCAAACAACTAAAAATGTAATCAATGAAAAAACATGAAGAGTTTACATACTTATGGGGATGAAACAATGTCCATTTCCTTCTTCTTCTTCTTCTTCTTCTTCTTCTTCTTCTTCTTCTTCTTCTTCTTTAGTATTAGCCAATGACGAGAGTGAGAGTACCATGGTTGAGAAAAGAGGAAGAGATGGAGGAAGTCTTTTTTGAATTGATTTGTTTATTATTTGGCTATACTATGAATTATGATTTTATCTTAAAGGGCAATTTGTGAAAACACATAGGATGTAATGAGTGTAAATTAGAACCTTAAATGTGGCATCCCAAATTCTACTCTAAGGCTTGAGGTAAAGGTAACGTCCCTAATAAGTCCTTTGGTCAATAACCATGCAAGATCTCAGGAAGGTCGGAGAAGTCAGTATAGTCTCCCTTCAAAGTCCAACTACCTTAGATAACAGAAACTACTTTTTTGACAGATCTTAAGAGGTATTAACACAATGTCTCATAAGTAACGCGAAAATAGGTATAGGTTCACAAAAATATATATACACATAAGCAAGTAATAATTACAGAGTTACAATTTTAATTACAAAACAAACTTCCATTACTATTACATTCCCAAAAGACAAAAACATAGATGGACTTAAAACAAAATAGCTTCTAACTTCATCTATGATAGCAAATAATCTTCGAACGTCTCTAGTTTCTTGTCAACCATGAAAGTTTCTTCAACACCTGGTATGAAATGCCATGAGCTTGGAATGCCTAGTAAATGCGCACACACCCTGTTTTTTATTTTTATTTTTTAATACACTTACCAGAATACAATTAAACATTTAAGCATGATGAACAAGTAAAGGATTACAATGTTAGGTGTTAGAATCTAGAAATCCCTCAAAGAGATTTCAACCTTCCAATACAAGAATCAGACTTGAATTATTCGGTATGCCTCCTCTTTTGCTACTTTGCAAACCTTATCCCGGATGCCTACAACGGTTACGTACTGCGTAGCACCAATCGAGGATCTCAAAAGTGACGATAAAAATAAAGGCCTTGCACATTCCCTCCGTACACCAAAATCACCTAGGGTCCGAATACAACCGATCCATTCAAGGGTTCCGAAATAGCCACTTGCGCAAGACTTTACTTCAAATAGGGAACACGTCTCATCAACCAATTCAATTATAACAAATCAATATCTCGTTAAATTACCCATGTGATCATAAACCATTTACCACACCGTCAATGTTTCTCGTTGAGTTATATATTTTAGTTTAAGGTTAGTACATAACATTGAGACAATAATTTCTACATAAGTCACTATAAGAAATTTAGGCTATTGTGACGAAATTTGGTGACGAATTTTTATTTATTTATTGTTTTTGTCTTAAAATTTAACCCAAAGATGATAAAATATTAATTTTGTCATTTGTTTTCATTTTTCTCAAAAGTATAGGAGACGAAAACAAAATTTCTTCTACAAAGATGAGGCGCCAATTTCATTTGCAATGGCATGAATTATTTTAACTCATTGGAGACGAACATTTTTGTCACAATATATATATATATATATTTATTTTTTTTGTGACGAATTTAATTCGTCGCCAATAAATCCCTACCTATTAAACGATGTCATTACATATTTCCATTTATTAGGCGACAAATATATTTTTGTCTGGGAAGGATAAGTTATGGAAGACGAAAATATTTTGTCACCAACAAACATTCCATCATGCAGACGATGTCATTTCATCTTTCTATTAAATGGGCGACAAATATATTTTTGATGGATTACTAATAAATTCTGATTGATTGTGCGATGAATATATTTTTCGTCTCATAAGATTAAGTTGTGGAAGGAAAAAATATTTCGTCACCAATAATAAATTCTCTATTCTTGTATTTACGGAGACAAAAATATTTTATCACTAATTATTTCTCTTTATGAAAATGCCATGGTTTTGTGTTTCGGAGCACTGAAACCGTGACCCCAAGAGACATACTCTAACCTTTATCACTCATTTTCATATTCACGGACACTGAAGTCGTGACCCAAGAAGACACTTTCTACAAACCCTCATTTCTCCCTCGCACTTGAGCCTACTTCTCTCTCACAAGTATTGAAGTCGTGACTCAAGAAGACACTCTGTAAATTATTTCTTCTATTTCGCACTAAGGCTCCTCTCCTCTGTCTCACATTTAAGTCCTTTGTGCATGCCAGCATTGAAGCTATTATCCAAGAAGGCACCCTATGCAAACCGACTATTCTTTCTCACAGTGAAGGCCCCTCTTGCATGCAAGCACTTTTTCTTATTGTCTGAACCAACTCTACGCTTTCCGTCTAGGACACCCATTTTAGAAAAATCGAAGGTCAAAACCTCTCTCCACAAAATATATATATATATATATATATATATAAAATTAATGTAGCTATTTTTTGTGAGAAAAAATACAGAGAAAAAAATAATAATAAATTTTTAATTTTCAAAATTTATAGAAAACATTACCTTGTTTAGTATGGAGTTTTCAATAATTAATTTTTAACTTTTAATTTGTATTTTTTTAGTGAACATTTTTTAATATTATATATATTTTTTACTTTTTAGATCCCTTTAATTTAGATAAGGGCAAATTGCAGCAGTTGTTCCTGTACTTTGGTTCTTGTGTCATATAAATGACATGTGTCATATTTTTTATAGTGAAATTATAAATTTACTAACCTCAGTGAGTTAATTTCAATCAATTCAGTAATTATTTTCATTGAAAAACAGTAATGGCATTATCAATGGATCAAATTGACACAAAATTTAAAATTAAGGATCAAAATTATGCCAATTAAAAGTGTAGGAACCAAAATAGCACAAAAGACAAAGTATAGAGACCACTGTAGACGTCCCCGAACGCCCCGGGAGGGTTGAGTCCCCCGTTCCGTTTGTTTTGGGCTCACTACAGTTCAGGACTCAATTGTCACGATTCTTAATCTGAACCAAAGAGTCCAAATCCGGCAAATCGTTTTGAGAAAACAGATTTTTGAAAGAAGTGCCAAACATGGACTGCTTTGCCAGATACAGAGTCGCCACCTAATAATATTTATTTTTGGGAAATTTAGGAAACCCTGACTCGTTTGCCTAAGGCCACATGTCCGTCATCACCAAAGTTGCCTCGGCTCTGGAACTTGGGTACGATTGGGGAAGGTCACTTCGTGAGCACCTCCGCTCGCCCGATCAAAGATCGACCTCTACTAACCATGATATCTAGTTTTGAAAACATTATGCGTTCTTATTCCGGTTATTAGCCTAGATTTACTATGTGATGCGCTCAACATACAAGTATAGACTGGGTCGCCCGAATTGGAACAAAACATTTCATGTTTGTTTTTGAAAGATGGTTTGCTACTCGCAAGTAGGCTTAAAATGAAAATTTTGCCACCCTCGGGTGGGCTTAGAAAACATGGTTTTGCCACTATCTAGTGGGTTTAAAACTCATAGTCAATGATTTGTTCCAATCCAAATAACCCAACCTTCACCCACAGGCATTCAGGCAGTTTATATCACATAAGCAAATAGCCTCATGGTAAGCATGCTACATGGCAGTCACTCACACGCATGCAAGGATGCTAAAGCATAAAAACTTACCGAGTACTCCAAGCCAAAACAGAAACTATGTTAGAAATCCATGCATGATCCTAACTATACGGAAATGTCTAATGCAACACATGCAAAAATGCAACTATAGCAGGCTCGGCTATTCTAAACATAGCATATGGAATGCTACAGCTAACATGTATTCAACTCGGAATTGAAATACAAATGCAGTTAGTATGATGCGCCGAGCCCGATGCATGCAAAACAGATGAATGAATGCAAACATGCTATCATACTGTATGCTAATTGAAACATGCCCTAATCTAACCATCATAAGCTGGTAAATAAAAGGGAGAAAAACGTGGGGTTGGAAGACATACATCACACTCACGCACACTTATTACAACATTGCCCTCGCTCGGAGGGTCCGAAAGAATAATATACAGTCCCGAATAAATACAGTCCGAATAAATACAAAACCCTAATTAATTAACAAATTTAACTAGGAAAGCAATAAATTGGCATGCAAGCCAGGGACTGCCTCAACTCTGATCCGGATGATGAATGATGCATGTTCGGGTTGCCTTGCGCGAAAATCCATTGCGATGCCCCAATTAGCCTCTATTTGCAATTGTTCTTGGAAAGCGCGCCAAGCTCCGGAAGGCTGCTGGTTTTTGATTTGCTGTAACAGAGAGCAGGAAAGGGGCATGGCAATGTATTTTCACATATATATGCACGACTACTCTTCAGGGAGTGTAGTCCTCGATCCTCGTACCACCAATCACGCATCTCGATGTATGATAGCCGAGGAGTCGATTTGCATGACTCAATATGGAATGAATGCACAGATAAACACAACAAAACTGAGTCTCCATCATGGATAATTTGGAGTATCGGTGACTGGGAATTGAGACACGTTCCGTCACTCGAAGTACGAAACGTCCCTCGTTTCCCGTGCTCGGGCTAACTCCTATCCCAAACACAATGCAATATGCATGACATGCATGAATGCAACTAAAATACAACCTAACATGCACCATGCTATGAAATGGCATACACGATGCACGAGGTAACATGGCATACACAATGCGCTAACATACAACCTAGCACATACAATGTTATGAAATGAAATGGCATACACAATGTATAATGGACTTACACCAACATGAGTGGACCTCAACCACACTCACATCAGTGGCCATTAGAATGGAAATGAGACACTCGAGATGCGTGCACACATGCATGCAAACCGAGGACCGAACCTAAGGCACGAATGCCACTCTACCAAAGCATGGTAAGGCATGGAACATGATATGCAAACAAGCAAATTTCAGCACTAAAACATGATGCTAAACAGCCCCGAAGCATGGCAATATGGCACCCGATGCATGAGATGAGACCCGAAACTCAAAACTGGGCACATGGAATGACTTATAGCTATACAAAACATGCATTATTCTATCATGAAGCATGAAGACAGAACCAAGGCAGTCCCAAAACATGAACATTTCTAGTTCAAAGCATGGCCAAAAGATGCTAGAAAGATGGCCTAAAATAGCATGCAATTATGACTGGCAAACATGGTTTACATGGCAAGTATATGAAGCACATGGAATCTCACTAAACCAGAAAAAATCAGTGAACTAAACATGTCAAAATACGCCCAAATACACATGGAAAGACAGCCAACACATGCACAAATGAGGGGCTCCTTTAGAGGGCCATGCAAGGAGTTATTAGGCACATACAAGATAGACATGTGGCAGCCCCAAATCAACTTTGAAAATCAAATATGATAGTCTTAAAACTCACCAAATTGACCCTGAAATGTGACTAAGAAGCATGCAAGATAGGGTCTCTTTGGAAGGCCAAAATGACCACCAAACAAGTCAAGGAGAGAGGGGGTCACTCCCCTCTGATTTGGAGGCTCAAAACAGCATCGAGGCCACTGGAAATCCACTGGATTCCAGTGGCTAGAAGGTCAAACAAAGCATGCAACAATAGCTAGGGTGTAAGGCTCAAAATAGGAGGGAATCAAGCATACAAGGAAGCATGTGACCTCAAATAAGAAAATGCCCTTGGTAAAACATGAAGATGATATCAAAACAATCCTCTTTCTAGTTTATGAAAAATCTCAAAAATGAACACAAGTAGGGCTAATCTATCATGCAAAAATGGCCCTAAAAGAGAGAATAGAGACAAGGGACAGCAGCTGGCCTCAAATGGCCAAGAGTCCTTCAACAAAGTTGAAGAGGGGCTCAAAACAAGGCATTTTACAGTTTACATCAAGCCACTAAAATAAACACAAGTAGAGCTAAACTATTATGCAAGAGAAAGGCCTAAAAGAGGGACAAAGAGACAAGTGGTAGCTTCTGGCCTCAAACAGAGGAGAGCCCTTCAACAATGTTGAAGAGAGGCTCAAAAAAAGGTATTTTACAGTTTATGACCAAGCCCAAAACAGCTCAAAAGTAAGCCTAAAATACTATGCAAAAAAAAAGGCCTAAAAGAGAGTTAAAGAGGCAAGTGATAGTAGGAGACCTCAAAAAGTAAGAGGTCCTTGATCAAACATGAAAAGGAACTCAAAATATGACTATTTACAGTTTGGGTCGGAGCCCAAAAATACTTGCAAGTATGGCTTATAAATGAACCAAGAAAAGACTAGAAAAGGGGGGGAAGAAGACTCACCCTTGTAGAGCAGCAACACAGCAGCTTTTGGACCAAGAAATGGTGCTTCTAACCTCTGAAAAACAGCCTCAAGTTGCTGGAATGGAGTGTGGAGGAGTTGTGCTATGGCTTGTAGTGTAAATGGTGCAAGACTTTTAGGGTTTTGAGGCTTGAAAGAGAGGGAGAGGGAGAGTGTATGCAAGGGCTCTAAACAAGATTTTGTAACCCTCCAAAATGGAGCTGGAGGGTCTGGTTATATAGGCAAAGGAGTGGAGGAAAGGGGGGGAAAATTGAATTCAAATTTCCCCCCCAAAAGACCCCCCATCGGATATAGGATCTGGGGGGGAAATGAGGGTGCAGTTGTAAGGAACCAGCTGAGGGGAGCATGGCCGGCCAGGTTCAGAGGGTTCAGGTGGCCGGCCGGCCACCTCCCCTAGCCGGCCGGCCAGGTTCAAAAGGGTCAATCAAAAAAGCTGGCCGGCCACCTATATTGGTGGCCTCCCATGTGTGCACAACACAACCATGTGGTCAAAACCCAGAAAAAGTGAACCAGGAGAGAGAAAACCCAACTTTTCAGAGGGGTTCAAAAGGGTCAGGAACAATTGCTGGTCGGTCATAGCATATTGGTGGCCTCCCAGGTGTGTACAACACAAATATGTGGTTGAGGGCCAAAGAAAGTGGCCCGGGAATGGTCAACACCAGCTTTCTAGCGAGGAAAATGGGCAACGGAGAGCGATGAAGGAATAAAGCTGGTCCTCAGAACAATTGCTGGCCTCCCACCCTTCTACAATCTTCATACCAATGAAAATAAGGTCCCTGCCAAAAATGGACCCAAACTGATGCAAAACGAAGGTTCGGGGGCCAAAACACGCAGCCTGGGGCCCCGAAAACTGACTGTTAAGCACCGGAGGTGGCGTTTGACCACGAAGTTGGTCTCTCGAGCCACAGTGTCCCTCAAAAGGGAGGAAATAAGATGCATGCCAAAAACCGGAGCAAACGAAGATGGTTAAGCGGTCCCGAACCGAGGCACACGGCCAACGGCTCCGAAAAACCGGGAACTGGGCTCCAAACGGGAAAAATGGCCTACAACCACAAAACGTAGCCTACTGCCACTGAGAGATGATCTACGAGACCTCTCCCTCCCTTCGGGAAGAGAAAACGAAGAAAACAGAGCCTGGTTCCCAAACCGAGGCAGGGCACAAAAGAGTCCGGAAGTCTGGAGGCAAGGCTCGCAGCCGAGACTCTGAACCTCTGAACGAGCACGATATGCAGCATCACCAAGCACTCAATCGGTGACGTCTGAGTCTTAAGGTCGGTCAAAAATGGGTGTCTACAACCACCTGTGTAATTTGCCCTTTAGATAAACTTAAAAAGTACAAAATTTAAGGAAACACTATAAAAAATTCACTACATACAAAAAAATAAAAAAAATTTAGTACATTGTCATTTTTTTATTGATTTTTTTTAAATATTTTTTTTCTTCAATATTTTACTTTTTAAATATATTTAAATTAGGTGTATCTAAAAAAAAAAAAAAAAAAAAACTCCAACTTGATTTTTTTTCATATTATTGTTGGCTATTTTTGAACTTTAATTTTTTTTTTTGATTTAAATTCTCATAACTTATTTTTAAAAGGATTTTCGTTTGTCTTTGTTGAATTTTTTTTCATATTTTAGTTAATTTTTTATTTTTTACATTTTAGATGTACAACTAAAAATTTTAAAAAAAATTAACTAAAATATAAAAAAAATACTAAGGTTTGCAATTAATTTTAAAACTGTTTGCAAAAAATGAAACCAAATAAAACCTTTTAATTTTGTCGTAAAAATCAAAAGAAGGGGTTTCTTTTGGAGACGAAAAATTTTAGTTTGGTAAGGAATTTTTTTTTTCCACAAAAAGAAGCCAAATATTTGGCGCCACAAAAAAAAAGGTGCCCAAAATTGGTGATTGGTGACAAATTATTTGTCTTAAAAAAAAAAAAAAAAATTGGGCCTATTTTAGACAAAAAATTTCCTCACAAAAAATATATAGAACAATTAATACATATCTAAAGACAATTTCTTTTCTTTTAAGGGCTGAGAAGTTGAAGGGTTGCGAATCTTCAGGAGCATCAAATTTCATTTGTCTTACTTGTTACCACTGCTCTTTCTTAGTTTGCTTACCGTTGCAACCCACGGCAGAGGAACCGGCTCTTTGCTGAAGCATTCTTCCACAATCTGATTGAAAGAGACTCTCACGGTACACATGCGTCTCTCTTTCCTTCCCTCTCTTCCCTCCCATTATGAACCCTAGGTAGCATTTAATTTTTTTCTCTAACATTTTAATTTTTTTATGTGTTCGTATGTTGTTCTAATGGATTTGAAGTGCTTGGATTTTCTTATTCTCTATTAAATAAACTAAGCTATTGATTTCTCATTGCGAATAAAATAAAATCTGAGCATAAAATTTCCAAGCAAACGACTCCTAGATTTCATGATAATTTAAAGACCCAATTTTTGGATAGCTTTCAACATATAAATCATGAAGCTCCCAGGTTAAAACACGACTAAAAGTGAAATCGCATAACAATAAATAAATAAATTCATAGGTTTGTTTTGTACTCTATCTCTCTCTCTATCACTATTTGTTGGAGCTTCACTATCTTTATTTATTTACTTCTTTTTTTTTTTTTCTAGATGAATTGGAAATTGGAGTAAGTTAATTGTTATCTCATTCAGTGAACTTATTGGGTTTATCTTATTCTTCTGCAATGTGGGAATTATAATTGCAATGGGTGTTTGCTAAGAGAGAGATCGAAGAATAATAATGGCCTGTTTGGGTGTCTTCTTATATTTGCTGCTTTTGGGTGTGATGTGAATTGTTCTTATTATTTATCTTGTATCACTGCATTAGGTATTTTTTTTTTCTTGGCTGGAATAGTTCTATTTCCCCCTTAGGCACACAAACAAGCCCTCTTTCCTTCAATCTCTTAAGCCAAGAATGCTCCATCTGATTGTGTGCCTGTGAGGTGTTTGTTAAAAGTTGTAAGCCAACAAGGTTTCTTCCAAATTTAAGTCATACACTTGCCTGCTAATATGTAAATTCTGATTTGAATCTTTTTTGATAAAAAAAGTTGGTAGCATATTCTGTTGACTGTAGATATAGTTTTCCTTACATATAGTGTTGGTTGATTTATTTAAGCTAGTTGGGTGTTTTTCTTCTATTTTGGCACTTTTTGTTTAGTGGTGTGTTTTTGCCAATCATTAAGTCGTTGTCCTCTCCACGGGTAGTAAAACATAATATATATATATATATATATATATATATATATATATATATAATATTAATATTGTATATAATATATGAATTTCAATTTTGATATGAGCTCAAATTTATTAAACCCAAACAATTCAATTATGAGTTGGTTCGTGATAAGAATATAATATAACTAATAATTGTTTGTCTTTTTAATAGTTTAATCTTTTGAATGAGTTGGCAATTAACAATTTAATATAATATCAAAATAGATATGAATTCTACATCTAAAAATATTTTAATAATTTGATTGTATAGTTGAGATAAATTAGAATTTATTTAAGGATCAACTAAGAAAGAGAGAGAGACTAATAACATGAAGTAAGGATTATTGTTGACCCTAATAATTTATTCACCATTAGTCTACATTGTACTTTGCAAATTTACTACTTAAATATGTCCCATGTCAATCTATGTTATATACCTGGAGAACTAAGGAGAGATACTCATGGATTTTTATTAGAGATAGACAAAGTTATATGATTTTCTTTGTATGATACACATTGTGCATCCTAAATGGAATAGGTTAATAGTACAGATGATGCATTTTATGACATAGACAAATTAAAAAATCTTGATCTTTCATTTGTGATCAGGCATGGACAAGAGTTGGATTGTATTGGGTAAGATGCTTAATGGAAGGATGAGTCAGCCATTTATTGATGGGGTGACATCATTTATTAAATTTGAAAAGATCTTTCCTCTAGCCTTTTTTGATGTGATGGTTCACTTGGCCATTCACGTGCAGAGCGAGGCTGTACTTTGAGGACCGGTACAATATCAATGAATGTACCGGATCAAAAGGTAATTGTTAAATTGAAAGGTTGTAATTATATGTTGCATGTGTAACCTTGCTCTTAATTTATTCTCTTTTCAAGTTTCTTGGAGCTTTAAAAAAGATTGTTACAAACAGAGCTCGACCAGAAGGTTCAATCACAAAGGCTTACAATGTGAAAGGGTGCATTACCTTTTGTTCAATGTATGTTGATGGGATCGAAATAGTGCATAATCGACTTGAACGAAATCAAGATCGTGGCGAACGTCGCAAAATGTTGACTGTATTCACAGAAACTGCTCTTCCTATTGGCCTAATCACAAGGGATGTTGATATGTCACAACAATATCATGATATGGCTCATTGGTTCTTGTTAAACAATAGCCCCAAGATAGAGAAGTATCTAGAGTATGTTTTTCATTTAAATATGTGTATTCTTAGCTTTGTTAATGTTCTAGGGTATGTTTTTTATTTAAATATGTATTGTAACGCCCCAAAATAAATACAATAAACCATCCATGATGATAACTAAATAAAAATATAAATCAGAGTATAATATTCTTCCATTACATAAGACTTAATTGTACAAAAGGTGACACTTGTGAATATACATTCATAAGTCCTAACCTTGAATCTATAGCATGTGTCAACAACAAAGATATGAAATAGAAGTTAAACAGATAATTGAAATGCCCTGAAGGCTACAACTGTCCAAGACTATACTTGGTTAAATCAAAATGGATTTAAATCCAATACAGATAAAGCCCTAGGCTTGTACAAAATACTTACAACAGGTAAATAAAATGAAGCTCTTGCCCCAATCCTCCCAAGCTACTGCTTGGCGAAGACATCTCACTAAGAACTGAAAATGGGTTTTCCCATATAGGGTAAAGCAAAGTCTAGTAGAAATAATTCAACACAATATATGAATTTTAACAAAGATATAAGGGTGAAATGCATATGCAATGCTCATAACCCAAACGTCTAATTTCTTTTTCCAAAACCATGCAAAGTCCAGTTTATATCACAGTTCATCATTCATTTCCTTCTTTACATCAGAAAATAGGGCCATGAATCATAACTCTGGGAATCTCAAAGTACAACCTTTGATGGATATTTCGTCCGTGGGAAACCATAGTCGGCACCTATGTAAACGTAGGCTATACAAGCGCTACTATTGTCATTTTATGGATATTTCGTCAGTGGAATCAGCAACCATGTGTAGACACCCCATTTTTGACCGACCTTAAGACTCAGGTATCACCGATTGAGCGCTTGGTGATGTTGCATACTGTGCTCGTTCTGAAGTTTCAGAGTCTCGGCTGCGAGCCTTGCCTCCGGACTTCGGGGCTCTTTTGTGCTTTGCCTCGATTTGCGAACCGGGTCCCGTTTTCTCCGTTTTCTCTTCCCGAAGGGAGGGAGAGGTCTCGTAGACTGTCTCTCAGTGGCCGTAGGCTACGTTTCGTAGTCGTAGGCCATTTTTCCCGTTTGGAGCCCGGTTTCCGATTTTTCGGAGCCGTCGACCGTGTGCCTCGGTTTGGGACCGCTTAACCACCTCCGTTTGCTCCGGTTTTTGGCGTACACCTTATTTCCTCCCTTTTAAGGGACACTGTGGCCCGAGAGACCAACTTCGTGGTCAAACGCCACCTTCGGTGCTTAATAGTTAGTTTTCGGGGCCCCGGGCCGCGCGTTTCGGTCCCCGAACCTCCATTTTGCATCCGTCTTGATTCATTTTTGGCAGAAACCTTATTTTCATTGTTAGGAAGGTTGTAGGAGGGTTGGAGACCAGCATTTTTTTTGAAAAACCAGCTTTATCCTTTTTCTCTCTCCGAAAGCCGGTTTTTCTGATAGAAAGCTGGTTTTTCTTACTTTTGAGCCACAATTTCTGATTTTTCATACCACCATTGTGTTGTACACACCTAGGAGGCCACCAATCTTGGTAGGCCGACCAGTAATTCCTCCTGACCCTTTTGAACCCCTCTAAAAAGCTGGTTTTTCTCTCTCCTGAACCACATTTTCTGGTTTTTCTCCACACAGCTGTGTTGCTCTCATCTGGGAGGCCACCTTTCTGGGGTGGCCGACCAGTAATTATTCTTGCCCCTTTTGACCCCTGGTCGGCCGACCAGGGGAGGTGGCCGGCCAGCCACCTGGACCTTTTGAACCTGGTCGGCCAGGTTTGTCTCCTCAGGTGCATTCCAGCTGTGCCAGCTGTTTTGCACCAGATCCACTGCCCGAGGGTTTGTCCTTGTTTTTGGTCCATTTTAGGTGGTTTTTACCCCCTTTGCTTGGTTTCAAGGTGGTTTGGCCCCTTTGGTCAAGCTTCTTGAGGAAGCTTGACCCTTTTGGTTTAGCTTCCCCAAGAAGCTTGACCCCTTTAGTCAAGCTTCCTTTAGAAGCTTTGAGCCCCCTCTCTTAGCTTCTCCAAGAAGCCTCATCTCTTTCCCTCTCTATAAACAACCCTCAACCTCCATTTGCAGGGGTTAGAAAACCAGCTGGAGCATTTGCATACAACTCCCCCTATATCCATACTTCAACCCTCCAAACCCTAAAATCCTTGCACCATTTGCACACCAACCCATAGCCTACCACCTCCATCATCCATTCCAACACCTTGGAGGCCATTTGCAGAGGTTGAAAGCTCAGAATCTTGGACCAGAAGCTGCTGGAAACCTGCTCTTCAAGGTGAGTCCCTATTTTCCCTTTTCTTGCCTTATTTTGCATGATTGATTAGTCTTATTTTCAAGCATTTTTGGGCTTTGACCCAAACTGTAAAGTATCTTATTTTGAGCCCCTCTTCAACTTTGGTTAAGGGTTCTTTGCTGTTTGAGGCCATCTACTGCCCCTTATCCTCTATCTCTCTTTTAGGGCTATTTTTTGCATGATATATTAGCCTTATTTGTGAACACTTTTGGATCTCGACCTAAACTGAAAAAAGTCTTGTTCTAACATCCTCTTCAAGTTTGGTTAAGGTCCCATTTCTGTTTGGGGTCATTTTCCCCTTATGCATGCTTCATCTCTTCATGAATAGGGCTATGCATTAGAGCACTTGCATTGGCCATGGCTTGGCCTCTTAGTCACTGAAATCCAATGGATTTTCAGTGGCTTAGATGTATTTTTGAGGGCCAAAATCAGAGGGGGTTGACCCCCTCTCTCCTTGTCTTGTTTGGTGGTCTTTTAGGCCTTCCAAAGGGACCCTATTTTGCATACATTGAAGTCTTATTTTAGGCTTTATTCTGAGGGTTTTGAGGTCTTCCTTGTCTCTGTCCAAGGCCCTTTTGGCCATATTTTATGTCTATGATGCATGTGTAGAGAAATCCCATTCAAGGCCTTTCAAAGAGACCTTTATTTGCATGTTTCCGAGACTGATTCCATGGCCTATTTAGTGGGTTTTAGGGTTGTCATAACCCATTTCCAGAGTTGGTTTGGTCTTGCTAAGTGTCTATCTTGTATATGCTTAATAACCCCTTGTATACGCTTTGCTTGTATGCACATGGAATGCATGCTTTGCTTGTTTTGATTGGCTGGTTTGGCACCATGGAATGCATGCTTTGCTTGTATGCACATGGAATGCATGCTTTGAGCCTTGTTTCTAGCATGTTTTTGGCTTAGCTTTGTGAAGCTTTTATGCTTGTTTTAGCATACTAAAGGTCTGTTTTTGGTCATTTGAGTCATTCATGCTTTGCTTTGTATAGCTACCATGTAACCTCTCTTGTATGCCTTAACCATTGACCCTTCTAGCATGCCATCCTTGCATCATTTCAGTGGCTTAGAACCACTTATAGCATCATTTCAGTCCTTATGGCATGCTTGTATACTTGCATTTGATGTCCCTTTAATGCTTTATAAGGTTGTCATCTTATGCTCCATGTTTGGCCTCTTTGTATGCTTACATGTTTAGACCATTTAGATGCCATCTAGATGTGTTTTTGGCTTTGTTTTAACATGCTAAGACTCTGATTTTGGTTATTTAATTCATGCCATGTTTCATTTTTTTTTTTTGGCTAAGTGTAGTTCAATACATCTTTGGCTTGCCTTGAGTTTTGGCTTTGCTTGCATGCTTGTGTGTGCATTTGGCCCCCATTTCCTTAGTTTAAGTCCCTCCTTTGCATGTTGTGGCATGCACACCTTGTGTGTTGATTGCATACTTGGCTTACCATGCGTTGTTGTTGCATGCTTAAGTAACATTTGCATTTGGCACGCATTTCCTTGATTAGGTTGCATAATATGTTGTATGCCTTATACACTTGCATGATTAGATTATATCTTGCATGTTGAGCATTAGCATAGTTATTACATGCTTGCACGCTTGCTAGCTTAGGTTGTGTGCCTAGCCTACTCGCCTTCATGTTCATATTGCATGCCTAGTCTACATGCCTAGGTTGCATTGCATTGGCACGCATGCCTTGCCTCTTGAAATTAAGTGATAGAGGTTGGGCCTTTTTGTGCTTATTTGGTTTTCATTTCATTTTGAAATCAAAGTGCATAACTTGGTTCCTTGGGCCATCACGCATGGAAATGCGCGATTGGTGGTCTGAGAACCGAGAACCATGTCCCTTTGAGTCATAAACATGATAAGGGATGTGTTGGTGCACACATTTGCTTGAAATGGATTGCTATGCCTTGTTTTGCCCTCTGCTACTGTCAAAACAGGATTCTGCAGGAAGGTTTGGCCGGCCGGCCATCTGTAGTGCCGACCAACCAACAATTGATGGCCGGTGATCATTTCCTTTAGCCGGTGATCATTTCCTTTGGCCGGTGACCATTTCCCTTGGCCGGTGGCATCCCACAGGATTCATAGAGTGCACCTTGGGAATCTTGCACTGATCAGAGAAGGGAAACAGTGTGGACAAAGGCAAACTTGTGCATGGCAATGGACTTCCGAGCGGAGCCGAGCACGCATTGCATTGGGCCCTCTTCCCGAGGACGTTTACTATTTTATTAGATTAGTTAATTTGCTTAACTAGTTTAATTGGTCTGTAATATGTAATTAGCCTGTAGGTTAGTTAAATTTGTATTATTCTTTCGGTCCCTCCGAGTGAGGGCAAACTTGTAATAAGTGTGGGTGCGTGTGTGCATGCCTTCCAACCCCCGCTTCTTTCTCCCTTTTACTTACCTGCTTTGATGGTTAGTATTAGGACATATTTAATTTAGCATACCTTATGCTATGCATGCATGCATCCATACATTTGTCTTGCATGCACCGGGCTCGGCGCATCATACTAACAGCATAGTATTCCAAATCTAACTTGAATACATGCTACTTGTTGCATCCCACATGTCATCCTAGGATTAGCCGAGCCTATTCTAGTGACATTCTGTATGCGTTGCATTAGCCACTTAACATGGACTTGAATCATGCATGATTGCTAACATGTTTATTATTTTGGCTTGGAGTACACTGTAAGTGTTTTATGTTTTATGTTTTAGCATCTCGCATGAGTGTGAATGTTAACATGACAGCATGCTTACCATGTGGTTAGATGCTTATTTGATTAACTGCCTGAATGTCTGTGGGTGAAGGTTGGATTGTTTGAGTTGAAACAACTCATTGAAATCCGTATTTTAACCTACTTGCGAGTAGCAAATTTCAAACCATCTTTCAAACAAATGGATATGCAATGCTTCGTTCCAAATTAGGCGATCTAGTCTATACTTTTGTGTTGTGCGCATCACATAGTAAGATTAGCTAATTAAATCGGAATAAGAGCACATAACGTTTTCAAAACAAGATATCATGGTTAGTAGAGGCCGATCTTCGGATCGGGCGAGAGGGGGTGCTCATAGCTGACCTTCCCCAATCGTACCCAAGTTCCCGAGCCGGGGCAACTTTGGTGATGACGGACACGTGGCCTTTGGCAAATGAGTCAGGGTTTCCTAAATTCCCCCATAAAAAATATTTAGGTGGCGACTCTATATTCGGCAAAGCAGTCCATGTTTGGCACTTCTTTTCTAAAAATCTGTTTTCTCAAAACGATTTGCCGGATTTGGACTCTTTGGTTCAGATTAAGAACCGTGACAAATCGAGTCCGAACTGTAGGGTGAGGCCCCCACCGGGGCGCGTCCACACACACATTTGACTAATACTTAAAATATTAGCTTTAAAGCCATCAACAATTAATACATTCTCTATATTAGGAAGCCCAGGGACACTTATAGAGTCATTGCCAATGATTCTAGAGGTGCCATCATCTCCAAAGGTATCAATTCATCCTTCATATTTCTCAAGAGATGTGAAATAGGATTTGTCACCTGACATGTGACCAGAGAATCCACTATCAAGATACCACAGGTTCAAGTCATGTGCTTTCAGTGTAGTATGAACAAAAAAACAAGTAAGGTCACTCTTTCTTATCCATAACGTTTTGGTCTTCACGGAAGAGGGAATGACATTCTTGGTAAATGTCTTAGCGTTGTGAACACAATTATGAATCCTGGTATTCTGCCTAAACATATAAGGTTGTCTCCTAATCCATGAAGTATTAGAATATCTAACTTTTTGGGAGACTCTACCAAATAACTAAAACAATAAGGGCGAATGTTGCCATATCTACCACAATGATGACAAATAAAAACAGGTTTTACCTCCCTTTGTTTGGTCTTACCACCTTTAGGTTGATGGAGAGGCTTGTCATCTTGTTGGATCTTCAACTTTTCATTGGCTTGAGATGTAGGAGCCTATCCCACTTTTGTCACCACCCATTTGTTGAGACCCAATGATGTCTTCAAGTGTCTTTGATCCTCTATTTCACATATCAATTGTGGCTCTAGCATTTTTGAGTTCTTCATCTTTTTGACTGACCAGCTCTTCCAAGGCAACTTGAGACATCTCGAGAGATTCAATATTCTCTTCATATGTAGCATAGATTTTCAGAAGTTCATTCCTCTCAGTCTCACAGGTTAGAAGCTTTGCACAGAGAGCTTATCTATCACTTGAAATCTTGATGACATCCTTTTTAGCTTAAAAAATCTCCTCATCTAACTTGACATTCTCACTTTCATACTTTGAGTTTGATAGTGAGTTTGTCATTCTACTTCGATAAGTTTAGAGATTTGCTATATAGCTTTTCATAAGCTTGTTAAAGTTCTTCACCATCTATCTTATCATTATCCTTTGAGGTGTCATCATCCTCTTTTTATTCTTCTTTCTTCTCGAGAGCATCCAGTCGAGCGACTAAGGCACTGATGTGGGTATTATTGGATATTTGTGAAGATGACTTTGTAATTTCATGGAATTTCATAAGAATAGCCCATGCATCTTTGGCATTCTTGCAATGAGACATCCGATCTTGTTCTCCTTCAAAAAGTGCTTCTTAGATGGTGTTCAGTACTCTTTCACTGCTCTCCATGTCAGCCCTTTCAACATCACACCGTTCTTCAGTGGACTTGGCAACCTTTTGATTGGTGTTTGGATCGATCACAAACGGTGCTTCAATATTCTCCTCAATTGTGCGCCAACCTTCAGGATCCCAAGCTCTGAGATAAACTCGCATTCTACACTTTCAGTATAAATAATTACTCCCATCAAAGGTAGGAACACGAGGCAGACTAGGTCTACGAGCAAACTCAACTAGCTTAAGCAAGAATAAAATGCCATGTAGGTACTATCTCCGTCTTTACCAAATTCAGTTTCCTCAACTTCTTGCTCTGACCCGCTTTCATCATTCCAAGCCATTGTGTAGACTTTCTTTCGGTTCTTTTTCGAAGAACATTCGAGAGCAATATGCCCAAACTCTTGGCATTCATAGCACTTGACTCCTTGTCCTCTCATAGTCTTCTTTTCAGTCTTCGGAGCCACTTTGGGTTGAACAGGTTTAGGTTTATCATTACCCTTATCTTTAGGGCTAGAGTCCTTGAAATTAGGCTTCTTTTTCTTTAAATTTTTTTAAAATTGTTTAGTAAACATAGCCATCATTTCGGACTCGAGATCAATTTCTATCTCGAGGTTCTTGGCAATCTCAAGGGCACTAGTAAAGGTCATATTATCTTTTTGTTTTTTCTTAGAAATTAGATGGGCTTCATAAGTCTGTAGGTTTTCAACCAATTAATCAAGTTTGAGGTTCTCGACATCTTGAGTCTTCTCTATAGCTGTCACTTTTGATTGGAACCTATCGGGTAAGGATCTCAAATTTTTCCAACCACTTTAGATTCAGGGATTTTTTTTTTTTCACTGAGTGTGAAATAAGAATTCACAATGTCACTAAGTTTAGCATAAAAATCATCAAACATCTCATCATCGCGCATAAAAAGGGTTTCGAAAGAGAAGGTGAGATGTTGAAGTGTTGACATTTTAACAGCAGTAGTACTCTCGTGAATTGTTTCAAGAATGTTCCAAGTCTCTTTTGCTACCTCACACGTACAAATATGACGAAACTCTTTAGGTGTGAAGGAGCAAAAGAGATAATTTAGCGCTTTACTATTTCAACTCGAATTTTGATAATCAATTGTGTCCCATTTATCGATTGGTTTGGGAATATCAACACCATCAATGGTAACAATAGGTTCACTCTATACATAGATAACAAAGTGCCAAACTTTCTCATCAATTGATTTGAAAAATGCCCTCATACAAGCTTTTCAATAAGAATAGTTTGTTCCATCAAGTAAAGGAGGTCTATGGGTCGAGTTACCTTCGCAAATCAAATCCATTAACACGAATCACACAAAATCACACTTCTATAGTTTTTTTTTAAAAAAAAAAAAAAAAAAAAAAAACGAACGAGTAACCTGCTTTGATACCAATTGAAAAACCTAAGTGGTTTGTGATTCGAAACATATTTAATTGCAACAATTCCCAAACAAACAAAACTAACAATCTAAATCATTAGGACGTACGAAAGTGATTTAGTTTGTTGTTTCACAATTAATAAATCGACACAAACAATTTTTATGTGAAAAAAAAAAATCACAGTTGGAGCACCCCTAATTGTGATAAAAAAATCACGGGCTAAACGCAACTAATCAATCCACTATAAAGAATGAAAGTGGACGAGGTTTCCAAACAATTTACCTTACACTCTGTAAAATTGCCTTCAACAGCTTGTGCCGCTTTCACTAACGCCTTTGTCTCAGAATTGATCAGTCTGCTGTTGAATCCGCAACACCTATGCCAAATCCACGACAACGAGCTGCTTCAAACTCCTTTAAAGCCTTCACGCTCAAATCTCCGGAATCCACTAAACAATAACTCTTACACTTGAATGATCCACCAACCCTTTGATGTAAAAGATTTAGTTCATGAGATAACCTCAACAAGACATCAAAGGAAACAAGCAAAAAACCTCCAGAGACAAACCCTAGCCTTCAAGAATATGCTCTGGAAGATCTAACCCTAAATTCTGTCCTTCGCGCAGCTTTATAGAGAATAAGGGTCGCAAAGACCACTCGAGCCATGAAATGGTCACTCGAGCAATGTGACTCAAGTGTGTGAAACCCATAAGTGCCTTCGCTCAAGCGTAAAATCAAAACTCCCAATATTTTTCCAGACACATGAAACTTCTGAGAGATCAATTTCTTCGCTCGAGCGGTAAAAGCTTCGCGCAAGCGGTCAGGTAAATGACTTCGCACAAATTACAACTGAAACAATGTTTGTTCGCGAAATTGACAACACCAAGGGGCCTAACAATATTAAAAACTCTTCTCCAACATTCAGAATCGACAATCTACCATGATGGGAAGAGAGTTTTGGTTGTAAGAAGCGATAGAATCTACATAGTACCCTCTAAATTAGGAGAAAGCAAAGGAAATAATCAAGATGCTTCAGGAAGACATAATTGAAGTACCAGACATTTTTGCAGCTGTTTGGAAACTCTACAAAATCATTTGAATCAATGCAAGATATAGACCATCTGCATTTCTGAAAAATAAGTAGAAGTTCACATGACAAATTATGTAAAAAATGACAAGAATCTTCTAGACAAGTCACATGGAGATCAAAGTCAATAAATGCTCACATAAAAAAAGAAGCCAAGACAAAAGAAGCCAAAAGAGACCTTACATGACGGATGCAGCCAAAGAGACCAAACAAAGTGGATCACACGGTAAATGAAGACAAAGGAGTCACATGCTGAATAAAACCAAAGTGGTGGAGATACCACTACTAATTTTGTTAATTTCAATAAATCAGAATGTAAAAGGTTCATTGTCTTGTTATAAGAACATTATCTTTTAATTTTATGAATCTTAATTCTGATGTTAAAATTCATTATTTGCCTATAAAATGGTGTGACTGTGTCTTGTAAAAAGTGGAATCAAGAAGCAGAGTCTTATAAGTGAGTAACAGTGTTCTCTCTATCTTTTTTGTAACTTCTATAGTTTATTTTATTTTTATTTTTTTATATTAGCAAAATAAAGCTTCATTGATGCAAAGAGCAAGATACATTCAAGACTTAAAACATCAACAAAGGAGGGAAGTGCACTGAGCATCATAGCTAACCTTAACAATCCCAACTAGGTTGGCACCACAAAGGAAGTATAATCATTTGCTAGCACTTAACCTTAAAATGGGGAGGGACCAATCAAGAGTAACCAAGGAAAAAAAGAAAAGAAAAAAAAAAAAAAACAAACAAACAAACAACACCAATACAGCAGCAGGCCACATTACAGTAGCCAACAACTCTTAGGGCATACAACATTACAACAACATTACAAAACCAAACTCCCATGTGGCACAGTAGCCAACAACTCCTATGGCAGACAGACCCCAACAACAGCCAAAATCAAATTGGGCAAGAGGTTAAAAATCCACCATTGCAGATTATATACCAGGTTAATGATAGAATGCAGCTGCTGCTCTCTCACAATGCTAAAGAAAGCAGAACAAATTATATACCAGACTACAGAAAGCTACTACTATTCTCCATGGACACTATTGCTCCTACTAACCCAGGCACCTTCTAACTTGATGCAGATTATGTATCAGGTCATTGACAGAATAAGCCAGAGAATAAACTGAGGGCTTGACCCACATGGCAATTCCACTTTAATGGTTTCACATAAAACTTCAAAATTAGGCTGCACCCCATTAAACACACACTCATTCCTCTATTTCCATATGGACAAAAAAATAACAAATGAGATTACACTCTATAACTTCTTTTCCATCTTCCTCTGTCTACAGCCAGACAACCAATTCAGTACACTCTGAACTGTTCTTGGTGAAACCCATTGTAGCCCCCACCACTTAACAAAGTAAGACCAGATCAACCACACAAAGGGACAGAGAAGAAATACATGGTTTGTAGTTTCCTCCACTTCTTTACAAAAAACATAACAAACATCAACATTAGCATTTAGGATACCGATCCTTCTTAAGAAACTAGCCATCTTAATTCTACCCTCCAAACCAACCATCCAAAGAATTGTGCTCTTGGTGGTGCAGCAGTCTTCCACAATGATCTAGAGACCATGCATGTAGAACCAAAACCCAGTTCAAACCAATGATAGGCAGATGAATCACTGAAAACACCAGATGGATATGCATTCCAACTCAAATAGTCAGCAACATTAGCTCTGAGCAGTGGGGTGCTACTAAGATGCACAAGCATTCTACTCAATTCCTCTTCCTTCCAAGCAAAAAAGGGGTCTTCGAAAATTAAAAACCTAATTCCCAGAAGCATCTCTACTGTTATGAAACTTGAACACAAACCCATCTTTGTCATTTGATAGAGAGAATAAAGTCTAGGAAACTCATCTCGAAGGCAAACACCATCTGACCAGCAGTCAGACCAAAATCTTGCTTTTCTACCATCCCCAATCTTGACAACAGCATCACTCCTAAAAAATTGAAGAAGCTCTGCCTTAGTAGCCACAATGTTAATTATATCACCCCAAATCTTGGACATCCTGCTAACTCTCTCAGTTGATGGGAACCAATCCCTACCTTGCTCCCTATACTTTTTACATATTACATCCTTCCAGAGGGAAACATCTTCTGTTCCAAACCTCCACCACCACTTCAGTAAATGGCACACATTCATAAATCTGATTCTCTTAACACCCAACCCTCCTATGCTTTTGCTTTTAGAAATATCCTCCCATTTTACCAGATGCACTTTCCTCCTCAGATCTAAGTCACCCCATAAGAAAGCAGATTGGATTCTTTTAATCTCTTTTGCTACCATCTCAGGCATCTTGAAGAGTGAGAGATAATAAATAGATAAGCTAGCAAGGACAGACTTGATCAAGGTTAATCTATCTGCAAAGGACAAAAATCTTCCCTTTCAAGAAGCAAGTCTTTGTTTACACTAATCAATCATTGGCTGCCAAGTTCTTCTTCTTGGGTTGGCCCCTAATGGCAGACCCAAGTATTTTAGAGGCAATTTCTGGTATTTACAATTCAATCTTGCCGCAAATTCCTGGCCTAGCTCATCAGGAATCCCCACCCCACAAACTACACTTTTGTTGAAGTTAATCCTTAGGCCTGACAAGATTTCAAAGCACCTAAGGATTCTTTTTATCTTAGCTATTTCCCTCCAATCATCTTCACAAAACAGTATGGTGTCATTTGCAAATTGTAAATGGGTGATCCTAAGACCACTAGTGCCTACAGATGCCCCTCTGATCAGTCCCAAGTTTTTAGCTCTATCTAACAAAATATTGGGTACTTTAGCCAGAATGTTGAAAAGGAATGGTGATAGTGGGTCTCCCTATCTAAGACCTCTCTATGGACAAAATTCTAGGGTTGGTGACCCCCTCTGTGGACAAAAAATTTATTTCCATATACACTTTTTTTTTTTTATCAACAAAAGAAATGAACTTTATTGATAATACTAGCATACGCTAAATATGGAATCGCATCAATAAAGCAAAGGCAAAGAGTAACAAGCATCGACAAAGAGTAACAAGCATCACAGTGATTTCCTTAGTCCCAACTAAGTTGACACCAAGGAAAGCACCCATTATTAATTTTCTAGAGGTCTGAGAGTAGTGATACATGAAAGGGTAAATTACACTTTGTCCCTTTAAAATTTCAGCCATTTCCCACTTTGACCTTTTAAGTTTGATTTTTCCCACTTTGGCCCTCCATGTTTATAATCTTTTCCACTTTGATTCTTCATATTTGCAATCCTTCCCATTTTACTCCTAGACTAACTTTTCATCCAAAAAACTAACAGAATCTACCATATCACCAACATCAGCTCCATGTGTGATGTGAAAAATTCACTAAAGATGCAAAAAATGAAAAATAGAAAACAAAAAAAATTGGATTTTTTTTTTTTCAAATTTATTCATAAACATTATTATATTATAAATGCATCTAGATTAGAAGCACCTAAAAAAATAAAAATAAATTTAACTAGAAAAAGAAAAAAGTTTACTAACGACAAAGAAATGAAAATATCCAGACTCAAACACTTTTATTGTCAACTCTGTAATGAAAAGTTCACTATCTTTTTTTTTTAAATTCATTTTTAGTGAACTTTTTTTTTCTGTTTTTAGTTAAATTTGTTTTTGTTGTTTTAGGTGCATTCAAGCTAGATGCATCTATAATGTAATAATGTTTATGAATAAATTTGAAAAAAAAAGTTTACTAAAGATTAATAATGTTTATGCTTCTACACTGTGTGCCTTCTGCTAATCAAAATCTGAAATGGCCAACCATGTGCTATTATTTTGCCCATTTTCTTGGAATGTTCGGTCCGAAATGCTGCAATGGCGGGAGTTTCAATGGGTGATACCAAGCTCAGTTGATAGTCCATTTCATTTATGGAAATGAGGTAAGTTTAAAAGTTTGGAAAAAAGGATTTGGAGGGCTCTACAATTAATCATTCTCTGGTCACTCTGGAAGCAAAGGAATGAGTGCATTTTTAATGGAGTGCAGCCCAATTGCTCTGAGTTGAGTGAGCTTATAAAGGTAAGACTTGCATTATGGATGAAAGCTTCAATACAAGACTTTCACTACTCAGTGGATGACTTAATATTCAATCTAAGTCATGTGAGGCTCTACCTCTGAGTGTGTCGAGGTGAGTGTGCCAAGGTGCTTGCTGTGTATGTTGTTTGGGGTCTGCTGTGTATGCTGCTATGGGGTTTGCTGGGTGGCTTTGCTACTGCTGCTACACAATAGTGTTGGTCTTTGGGTGGTCTGTGCAAGTTCTATGGGCAGTTCTATGGGTTGTTCTGTTATGTTCTGGTCTACTTCTGTCTGTGGATGTTCTGATCTGTGCAGGTTCTATAGGGTGATAAAATCTTGATTTTGCTGATGGAAACTCAATGGTTTGGAGCTGGTGTAGAATGGTGTTACTAGTTTGTTGATTGTTCTGCTTTATTGGCTTTTGTTTGTTTTTGATTGGCTTCTCACCAATCTTGGGTTAGTGCTTGTATATGATTGTGCTTCCTTTGTGGTGCCAACCTAGTTGGGATTGTGGAGATTAGCTATGATGCTTGTGCACTTCCTTGATTTGTTTTTTTTTGTTTGTTTTTTTTTATCGGCAAAGAAAACTTTATTGATGAAGCACGTACAGGGTACAGTGGAAAGCATCAATAAAGATGAGCTAGGAGCTAGAAAAAGCTCCTACCTCCTAGTTGGCGAGAAACCAACACAAGAGAAAACAAAAAACAAAAAACACTGCTGAAACAGAACCAAGGCAGTAAAAACTGCACTACAATGCACACCCAAACACTTCGGACTTGAACCCATACGTCTGCAAAACAAATTCCAAAAATTGAAGACAGCTTGACAACAACTCTGCATAACTACAACTGGGCCTCCAATCAAAACAGCAAAACAGGGGAGCTTTGGGTGAAGGACAACACATCTAAGAACTTCACACACTAGGTACAGCCCCCCACCCAACCCTCCATAAACAGCAAACAACCAGGCAGATATCAGGCTAAAACCAAGCCAACTCAGACCTTCCACACACCAGATATACAACCAGCTGCACACAAACCTCTACTGATCTGAACCTTACTGCTCTGAACCTCTACAACCAGATATACAACCAGCATATTGGACAACAAACCTCTACTGATCTGAACCGTACTGTCATCTGATCTGATAGAGGTTGGACACCAAATCATGGACTGAATACTCCACCTCTAGGTCTGAAACAGAGTTGAAACACCTCCAGGTCTGAAACAGAGTTGAAACTGCAGCAAATCAACAACTCAGAACCCCTGCACAGATTCCCCAACACAGAGCCCAACCCACATATGCTGCTACTGCACACCAGAAGATAGTAGAATATAGGCCAAAACACTGCTGCAGCTGCAAAAACACTTAACCCCGACCACCTAAACAAACTCAAATCTGGTTGATATTATAAAGAAAATCATTAATGGAGAATGGCCAATCCTTAGAGGAGGCCTTCAGCCAAATAGCTAGCCTGATAATAATGGACTCCTTAAGCTCCTCCATATCCGGTTGAACACAATTAAACAAGCAATCATTCTAATGTTTCCAAATAGACCACATTGCAACCACAGGGATAGCAAGCCAAACTCTCCTTTTAGCTTTCACGAGACAGGTGCCATCCCACCAGTGTAGCAAGCCTTCAACAGAGCCAGGTACAACCCAAACCAAACCCCACCACTTCACTAAACCAGACCAGACCTTCCAGATCAGAGGACATGAAATAAGGACATGTGAAGCAGATTCTACCTCTGATTTGCAGAAAATACACTTAGTTGAGGCTTCCTCACCCAGCTCTCCAACCCTCTGAAGGAATGCAGAAGTTTTGATCTTATGATTCCAAGCTAGCCAACCAAAAAATTGAACTTTGGGTGGGATATA
>JAPPVO010005640.1:0-31473 GCA_030407325.1 Camellia japonica | reverse complement strand
GTCGCCAAAAGCATGTTTGAAAAAAAAAAATTTCCATCTGCTAAGCACCTCAGGCGATTCGAACCTTGGACCTCCAACTTCTCAACATTCCAAACCTTCACAGCACAATCCCTCCCACTATGCCACTGAATCCTCACGCGAATATAATTGCAACTTATATTATTTATACATTATTTTCACCGGTTTTAATAGAAAAGTATATATAGAAATATAATTATATATATTAAATATAATTGATGTAAAAAATAAATTATTTATTAAAAAAAATATAAGCCACTTTTGGCGACTAAAATTTTTTTAGTCGCCAAAAACTTTAGTTTTGGCTACTAAAAAATAATTTAGTCGCATCAAAAATTAATTTCCGCCAAAAAAAACCCACTTTCAGCGACTAAAGTGATTTTTGGTCGCCAAAACTGTCACTTTTGCCGACTAAACTCAATTTTAGTCGCCAATGGTCCACTTTTCAGCTACTAAATATTTTTAGTAGCCAAAAACATCCACTTTTGGCGACTAAACTGAGTTTTAGTCGCCAAAACCCCTCCTTTTAGCTACTAATTTTTTTTAGTAGCCAAAAACATTAACTTTTGGCGACTAAATTGAGTTTTAGTCACCAAAACCCCTCCTTTTAGCTACTAATTTTTTTTAGTAGCCAAAAATCTCCACTTTTGGCGACTAAATTGAATTTTAGTCGCCAAAATCCCTACTTTTGGCTACAAAATTGATTTTAGTCGCTAGTAAGTATACATTTGGCGACTAATTTGTTTTAGTCGCCAAAAGTCCTCAGTTTTGGCTACCAAACTGTTTTTAGTCGCCCAAGGTGCTACTTTTAGTGACGAAAATTTATTTTTAGTCGCTAATTATGCTTTTTGTTGTAGTGTTTGATTGTCTTTCATATTTTCTATTTTCCTCCATTTTCTATTTGTTTGATTAATTAAAATGAAAATTATTTTCATTGCTTATGGATAAAGATTTGAATTTCAAAATTCATCTATATAGATAAACATATAAAAATTGATAAATAATTTATGATATTTGTTTGATTAATTAAAATGAAAATTATTTCATTGCTTATGGATAAAGATTTGAATTTCAAAATTCATCTATATAGATAAACATATAAAAATTGATAAATAATTTATGAAAATTAATTTTGTATTCTATAGATAAAGATAAAAATTAAAGAATTAATTTAAAAAAGTTAATTTCATAACTTATAGATAAAGATAAAGATTAAATAATTGATTAATAAAAATTAAAATAATAAAATTTAGATAAAGATATGATTTGTTAATCTATATATCTATCAAAAACATATATATCTAAATCTTTATTTTGATTTACTCTTTTTTTTTCCCTTCTATCACATATTAGCCTTTTTTATTTTGAATTTTTATCATATGAAATGTCCTTATTAAAACTCTCTTTTTCCTAGTGGCAACCCTCTTTGATTGTCTTTCATATTTTCTATTTTCCTCCATTTTCTATTTTTTGATTAATTAAAATGAAAATTATTTTCATTGCTTATGGATAAAGATTTGAATTTCAAAATTCATCTATATAGATAAACATATAAAAATTGATAAATAATTTATGATATTTGTTTGATTAATTAAAATGAAAATTATTTTCATTGCTTATGGATAAAGATTTGAATTTCAAAATTCATCTATATAGATAAACATATAAAAATTGATAAATAATTTATGAAAATTAATTTTGTATTCTATAGATAAAGATAAAAATTAAATAATTAATTTAAAAAAGTTAATTTCATAACTTATAGATAAAGATAAAGATTAAATAATTGATTATAAAAAATTAAAATAATAAAATTTAGATAAATATATGATTTGTTAATCTATATATCTATCAAAAACATATATATCTAAATCTTTATTTTGATTTACTCATTTTTTTTTTCCTTCTATCACATATTAGCCTTTTTTATTTTGAATTTTTTATCATATGAAATGTCCTTATCTATAACTTCCCAAATGTAGTTGTTTTGTCAAAAGTCTCTAAATATTTATTTCTAAATTCTCATAATTTTAAAACTCTCTCTTTCCTACGTGACAACCCTCTTTTATTGTCTTTCATGTTTTCTATTTTCCTCCATTTTCTATTTGTTTGATTAATTAAAATGAAAATTATTTTCATTGCTTATGGATAAAGATTTGAATTTCATAAGATAAACATATAAAAATTGATAAATAATTTATGAAAATTAATTTTATATTCTACAGATAAAGATAAAAATTAAATAATTAATTTAAAAAGTTAATTTCATAACTTATAGATAAAGATAAAGATTAAATAATTCATTTATAAAAAATTTAAATAAAGATATGATTTGTTAATCTATATATCTATCAAAAACATATATATCTAAATCTTTATTTGATTTACTCATATTTTTTTTTCCATCTATCACATATTATCCTTTTTATTTTGAATTTTTTATCTTATGAAATGTCCTTATCTATAATTTCTTATCTTTTCTTAAATTCTTAACATTCTCTTAATTTTTTTATATTCGTTATTATCTACTAAGTGATAAAGATAAAAATAAATAAATAAATAAATAAAATTTTGTTGGCTCTAAATAAGAAGTGTATTAATAATTAAATAATGAAGGCTGCATGGGGAGAGGCAACACAAAAATCTTACAAAATTAATTTTCGTCATTATTTTATCCAAGGTAATAATTTGATATTCTTTCTTTTAGTTGTTAAAAATAGTTTGCATTAGATCATTGCTATTATTTTTTCTTTTTCTTTTTTATAAGGTTGTCATTTGTTATAACATTTCTTCAATCCCATCTCTAAATTCTCTCTTTGAAATTTTTGTTTTTTCAATAGTAAAGTTTAGAACTAATTTCTTATCAAATTTGTTTTCTTGGTGCATATTTAATTAAAAGATCGAGACGAGCAAAACTTTCCTATGATATATGAAATTAATGAATATAATACAAAGATGGTAGGAAAATACTATATATTTTTCGATATCTCTCTGTTATTATTAGTTGATTTGCTAGATTATATTATCAATTTAGAGCCCATATGATTTAATTCAATGTCTATGACTTTAGTTGCATTCGACCATTTTTTCATTGAGTAACCTATATAATTTTTGGATAAATTACACTAACACCCCCTAAGGTTTCTGTTTAATACAGATCTCTCCCTCATATTTGAAAAATTACATTCCTCTCCCTAAGGTTTGTAATCTCATTACAAACTGCCCTTGGATTGCTGATGTCATGCCCTAAAATTTTCTAAATGACCATCATGTCCTTTTTCCTACCATTTCTTCTTCCTATCATCATGATTACATTCTAAACTTTTATTATTAAAAAAATCCATTAAATACAACAAAATAAGATTATGTATTGAATTTTTGTATTTTTATATTTGGTCAATTTAAAAAAAATCATAAAATATTATATTTGTTAAGTATATCTAGATTAGGTGTGTCTAAAAAATATAATAAAAAATTGCTTTAAATATTTAAAAAATTCAATAAAAAAACATGAAAAAAAAAAAAAAAATCCAATTTTTTGTGTGAGTTAAACCAAAAAAGATGATTGTTATTTCCCTTGAAATAACATGAACAAAATATCTGTATTATTTTATTATTTTATATGTATAAAAGCTAATGGGCAAATATGTCATTATAATCTGATATGGGGGTAAGTGTAATTTTTAAATGTGAAGGGATCTATATTAAACAAAAACCTCAAGGGGTGTTAGTGTAATTTATCCTAATTTTTTTTTGTTGGTATATAATGATTAAAGCTATCATTTGTTATATTTCTTCAAATACAATTCAAATATTTTTCATCATTTTTTTTTTGGTAAATAAAATGGATTAAAACTATTTTCTTATATAATTTTTATAATCCTACAAAGTTCTTATCTTGATTATTTTTATTTTTTTTAAATGTGTAGAAACTATGCAAGTATTATTCAAACTATGGAGAAAATGATTATGGAGAAGGATTTATACTTTGATATGCATGTATCATTGATAGAGGAGATCAAAGATAAGAGTTGCTAATAGAATTAATTAATGATTTATTTGAGAAGTACTTTTTATAAGCAAGGTAACAAACTTAGATTAAAAAATTTTAAAAATTTCTTATAAATTATAATTAAAAGTTGAGATTTACTCATAATTTGGTTCCACAATAATAATATACACCACTAATTTAAAAGTCTAAGTAAATTTATAATAACTTTTTCTGAGTTTATAGAATTTCTCTCTTTTAATGATTTCCTTTTTTTTTTTTTTTCTTCTTCTTCTTTTTTCTGCATGACACTATAGTTTGATATAAGTTATTATATTATCAAGTGATTGTGATACTATTATTCCTAACAATCTTTATAATTAACAATTTTTTATTATGCATATCAAATTTTATTGTGAAATTTTATGGGTTAATTATTGTCAATGTCTACCCAGATGGCCTAACATCATGGCTTGCCACTATTAATACATAATTCAAGATTAAGATGATTTATTTATCACACAAAATGTATATAGTCTATTTTTCCGTGCATCGCACGGGTTACCGCTAGTTTATATTTAAAAGAATGTTTAAATATCTCTTCCTTTCATATTTCTCTTTGAGTCTTTTTCCTTGAGATCTACATGTCTAAATATGTGTATATTAATGTATTTATAAATAATAATATATGTATGTGATATTAATATATGTGCATATGTATAAATGTATCATAACTTGTATTCACACATTAGTTTTTAAATCGTGTGTTCAATTTATTTTGTTTAATTGATTGGTCCTCTATACAATACTATTTCACAGAATTTGTTCTTAAAATCCTTCTTAACTATATTGATTTTAAGTTAATCTTCTCTCCAAATGTTTATCATTCAAAACACACTACTCAAAATTTCAAATCTCATTGAAAAAAAAAATTTGTGGTGTAGGGTATAAAGGATTTTTAAAATTTTGGAATAGGTAGAGGCACCATGCGTGGTATTCATTGAGTTCATTTGATTTTAAGAGATTTTTTTATCAAATAAATTCCTATTTTATATAGGATTGACTAATCTATATATATACAATATATTACACACAGAAAAATTATTCATTCCCCTAATTTTACTCCCCCAATTCTACCCCATAATGTGGAATTAGGGGGTTAAATATGAGAGAGAGAGAGAAGAGAGAGAGAGAGAGAGAGAGAGAGAGAGAGAAGAGAGAGAGAGAGAGAGAGAGACCGCTTTACATGGGTCTTAACAACGTCATTGGGGTTGAAATTAGGGTCCTCAATTAGGAGATGTGGCATCTCTCTTAAGAAAAATGGATTTTTCATTAGTTTCAAAGGATTAATCTAAAATTTCTTAATTTTTTTAAAAAAATTTTAAACATTAAGAAATATACATGCACACAAATATCAGTCCATCTAATCATATCTATGATTTTGAAATTTAAAAACCTTAATATAGAAATTTAAAAAAATAAATAAATCCATATCTAATTCATATCTAATTTGAAATTTAAAAATTTTGAAAGGAAATTAACTTTAGTCTTATATCAAATTTTAAAAATATTTACTTCAAAAAAATAAAAGTATTTTAAACAAGATTCAAGAGATATATTTGAAATTGATTACTAATTTGAAAATTAATTTTAAGTTATTTGTTCAGTCCATGCATAACGACATATGCTAATATATATATATATATACTAGCGATCAGTAAACGCCATGAAAATTTGTGAGGAATAAATGTATTGCATAAGAGAAATGTTAGGGATCATGAAATTTTTTTTTATGAAAATGATCACGAAAAATTTGTGACCCTTAGATTACATTGATTAGTGTGTGGTGCTTTATTGTAAGTGTAATCCAAAGATCACAAATCTTTTATGACAATTTTCATGAAAGACTTTTCATGATACCTAGCATTGCTGATTACATAATAACAGTAGTGGTAGTAGTAGTACTTACCAAAGAATCCGGCAGTTATTTCAAGATGCATAAGCATATCCAACTCCAATTCCGATAGCTGTAGGTTGTGCACCTCACCTACTCTCAGAAAATAAATCAGAATCTCCCTCTGACCATTGGCAGCGGCCAAGTGAAGTGGTAAATACCCAGCCGAATTACGAATGTACAGCAAGCTTGTGCCTTTTCCCACTAGTAACTTAGCGGCCTTTAAATGACCAACAATTGCAGCTTCATGAAGTGCAGTATTCCCCTCTTTGTTTCTTCTCAAATCCACCCTTCCATTTCCATACTCCACTTGATTCCTTATGAATTCTATTTTCTGCACCGACATAACCCCTACCATCAGCGCCGTATCCTTGCTTTCTGTGATGCTATCTGTCTCTGCTCCTGGATGTGACTTGTAAAATTCTTCCACTCTCTTCCAATCGCCATCCAGTATTGCTCGGTGCAGTGGCCGGTATTGGCTAAAATTGACTTTTTAATTTTTTTCAAGTTAATATCAAACACGCATACACAAAAATGAGATTTTTAATTTAATTAAAAATGGTTAGAAATGAATGGAAAATTATAGCATTTTCAACTTACGCTGACGAGTTGCATACGTTGCACGATTGAATTCGGTAGTAAAGAACCTTGTGTAGTTGCCGGAGCTTATTGCCATTTTTTTCTGTTTTTCTAAACTCTTCCTACCACTTGAATATATTATTGATATTTGCTACCTCAGTTTTATTTTTGTAAATCTATTTGGAGATTCCCTCACTGTCATCTTATTTATGCTCAGTTTCACCTACCACGCGGTTTACTTACTAAAAGTCAGCCGCACACCAAAAATTAAATAAAATAAGGGTAATTATAAATACACTCCTAAATTTTGCTTAAAGTACAGCTTGCTTTCTATGATTTAGGAAATTACAAATACCTCATTGTTAGTATTTTTTATTTAAAAAAATTAACTAAAAAAATAAAATTCATAATTGCTCTCCTATATAATATAAAATTACTTAAATTATTAATTGAAATATATTTTTAACATCATTAAAAACGGTTAATTGACTTGATGATTTATTAATAAAAGAGGCGATTTGTTATGAAATTAAAAACATCAAGGGGTGGGCAATTTGTATTTTAATCAAATATTATGAGGTGTATTTGTAATTTACCCATAAAATGAAAAGTATTGTTATTTATGTCTAAAAATTAGATTTACTTTTTAGATCTAATGGTGTGGTACTTTGTGAAAATATTTGAGTCAATTGTTTCTCTAATTTATTTTCTAATCATTAATCTATCATCTTGATAACGCATTATTAAATTTAAAAAATAAATTTACAAAATAAATTTGTATGTCATTATATTAAAATAAAATGTCCCCTCGTAAACGAAATTCTACACCACACAAATATATGGAAAATGATACTAGGCCCGACTCTGCAAGTCCGAGAGACACCGAGTGATGCGTCATACATACGTGGCCAGCCTACGTAAAGCTCTTTTCTCACTTATTCTTCATGATTTTTCGCTTATCATCTCATATGATCATGTCTTAAAAAAAAAAGATGTTGAATTTATTACATGCATGCAAAACTACGGATTTTTGGGTTTTGTTTTGGAAAATTTAAAAGAGATTTTGAATTATAGTTTGTAATTATTAAGTATGCATTTTATAAAGTGTTTCTTCATGTTTCTTTAGCGATGCAACCTTTAGACTTGAAAACTCATGCTTTTCAACTTCAAATGCAATTATGGAAATCCCAAAATTCGTCCACTTTGCTCGAGTGATGAATCTGTCGCTCAAGCGCACTTTGTATGCATCCAGTACTTTTGTAGACATTAGCAGTTGGTTTGAGCAACCAAGTTACTGCTCGAGCGATTGTCTTTATTTTGCACCCTGTCTCGAGTGAGCATCGAGCCTAAATTCGGACCATCCAGTACTTTTGCAGACCAAGTGGTCCACTCGAGCGACCAAAGGTGCACTCGAGCGAACTGCCCTGTTCTCACATTTCTGAAACACACACCCATGTGCATGTTTTCAGCCTCATGCTCTCTTAAGCATTATTGGGCATTGTTTAGACAACATTAATAAAGAAATGAATTAGAAACACATAAAAGGAAAATGAATTAAGATAGAATGTTTAATTGAGACTTGTGTTTCAATGTGTGCTTTGTTATGTGTATTGTGTAGGTGGATGCCTGAGGCTTAATATTGGTAGAACCCACTGTGGGTAGGTGGATGCCTGAGGCTTAATATTGGTAGAACCCACTGTGGTAATATCTTTATAAAGATATGTTCAAAATGTGTTTTAAAAATTGTTACATTAATGATATTTTGAAATGTTATTTTATATGAATGAATGAATGTCTTTTTTATTTTTTATTTTTTATTTTTTTGGAAATGTGTGGCATCCTTTAGTAAGGCCCTCGTCTGAGGGAAACAATACCATGGCCATTGATTAATAGGCCCTTGCCTAGGGGAAAACAATGCCATGACTTATTTGATTAATTGACACGTAGAGATCTATGATGTTAGACCTTAATGGTCCACATTGAATTATATAGACTATTGATTGACCCGTTGTGGTCCATTGTATTGACCATTGTGGTCCTATTGACTTCAACCCATCGTTTCATCGTTACTCTATTAGATGTATCACGTATAATGATTCAAATGATTATTGTTATTGCAAATGATTGATATGATTGTTAATCGAATTGTTTTGGTTATTGAAATGGATTTTTCGGAAAATGAAAGATATGTTTCGTATCATGTTGGACTTCATTCATTTAAACCCTTAATATACTCACTAGGCTCCAGTTCACCCCTCTTCCTTATATATATGTAGGTGAGCAAGTGGAACGTCAAGTCTAACGCAGCCTTGGAGTCTACCCCTGTAAAGCCATTTTGAAGTGCCTCCATGATGGGGCGTGCTTGGACTCGAGAGCAGTCTAGCTTTGTCAACCTTTCTATTTTACATTCTTTTGTTTTGTTATTTGAGAAGATTTGTTTTAAATGGATATTATGTATAAGGAGTTAACTGTATATGGTGTGCATATGTATATAAGCATGAATGAAGTTTGAAGTTTTAAATATTTATGAATTTGGCATATATGCACTGCTCAGTGGACTATCTTTTATATTCAATGGCCTCGTTGGGAAGTGGCTATTTTAGAGGCTTTTGGCTATTTTAGTAGGCTATTTTAGTTTTTGTGTTTGGGAAGATGAGATGAATTTTTAGTTGAGTTGTTGTATTGAAAAGTGTGTTGAAATGATGTTTGAATTTAAAATGACAAAGTTGTCCCTAACTTATAATTTTTTAAATCGATGTAAAGGGGTAAAATGGTAATTTAGCCGTTGATGATGACTTTTGAGGCTGTGACAATGTAGGCACAGCCTACACTGTCCAGCGCTGAGACTATTTTTTTTTTTTTCAAAAAAATCTGATTGGAGGCTTTTTGGCTAATAACTCAAATCAGGCTATAATAGCCTCAACCACGGTTTCCCAAAACAGCGCCAATATTGCTTTCGCTAAGCCCCGTTATATATTATGATTGATTTTGTCATTGAGGCTGTAGGTAAATTGGGATTACTGGCCTATCATGACACCTAACCTTTTAAGGGCCGGTATAGGTCGTAACAGAGTGGTATCAGAGTACGAGTTATATCTCACTCACTTGTCCATTGAGTAAGAAGGTGTATAGAAAAGACTTTTTGAATATCATATGTATATGAATATCAGAATGAGATAACTTTTTGTAATTGTGTATGTGAATAATATTTGTACAATATTGTGTTTGTTATAACACAAGGTTCATATAGATAATGGTGAAGAGGTGATGAATTGGAGGAGGCAACCTCCTCAAGGTTTGATAGGATTGAAAGAATGATACATGATATGGCCGATAGCTTGAGGCGATAACAACAATGGAAACAACAACAACCACCATCCCTACCTCTAATACTCATACCACCACCAATACAGGACCATCAATCAAATGATCGAACCATGCCTTCACCAAGGAATTCAAAAAGATGAAGCCACATTAAAGAGTTTAGTTGCCGAAAATTAATCGTTTTGGCGACGATCAGTTTAGTCGGGGAAACTCAAAAAAAAATAAATAAATAAACACTATTGGCGACTAAAATTTTAGTCGCCAAATGCATAATTTCCAAAAAAGGAATTCAGTATTGCCGACAAATGCGTTGGTCGCTGTTTTACTGACTTTTGGCGACTAACACTCTTTTAGTCGCCAATTCCATCTGCGACCACATATTCACGACAAAACCGGCGACGAAATTATTTAGTCGGGAAAAGTGAAAATCGGACTTTTGGCGACTAAAAAGTGACTTTTGGCGACTAAAAATTTAGTCGCCAAAGGTGTTTTTTCTTGTAGTGAAAGAGGGTTGCCACGTAGGAAAGAGAGAGTTTTAAAATTATGATAATTTAGAAATAAATATTTAGAGACTTTTGACAAAACAACTACATTTGGTTATATATATAGTATAGATATTTGTACCAATCCCCAATAATAAAAAGAGACAAATATATGAATAAGTATAAAACTAACCTCTTCTAATATACATGTTGCTCGATTGTATAGAGTTTTGCCTTCTTTTAAAATGCTCTTCATGTTGAATGGTATATATATTTTGCGTTAAATTCAACTAATAAATTTGCATTGAAATATTAAAGCTTTTAAAAGATTAGTATGTATATATCTCAATGCTAAAAAATTTCTGTACTTAATTTTCATTACATGATATAATTAATATGCTTAAATATTGTTTTTAATTGTAAAATCTAATATATTTTTTAAATAATATGATTGTACATAAAATAAAAGGTGAAAGTAGTAACTACATGACTCTTCAAGTCATTTATAATATAACATGAATTAAAAAATCTAAAACAAACATAAATCAACCTAAACTTTATGTTTTTAAGTTCCGATGTATGCACATGTTAAATACTAGGGTTTTATATTGTTAATAACAAAAATCGAAATGTTTAAGTTTTGACAATCTATACTGAAGTCCTAACAGAATTTAATTTGAATTGTTAAATTTTTCTTTAAGTCATGACCAAATTTAAAATTCTTTTGACCGAGTAATAAAATAAAATGAATTTAAATTACTCAAATTGAGCCCAACAAAGTTGTACTTCTCTGAATTACTTCTCTGAATTAAGTCATACAGTAAAGCAGATTTTGCTCTTAATTTTATGATCTAAAAACTCACATTGCATGTTCTCATGAGCACCTCCCACACTCTCTTGGAATAATAGCAATTGAAGAAAAGATGATTATGATCCTTCTTGTTATCCCTACAAAACATTATCAGTCTATCACCAATGTTGAGTGTTTCAAAAATAGCCATCCAAACCACAAAATGTTTGAGGGAAACTAAATGATTTTAGACGAATTAACTTGAGCTTTCCTCTGCATCCAAAGGTTCCAATTGTAATTGATAGAAAAAGAATTGGTAAAAGAAGCAGGCTAGGTCACCTGGCCCTTACCAGGAAAAGGATAAGGTTAGGAAGGGTAAGATTTTTCAATTCTAACAATTCCCAAGTTTGGGCTGCCAAGTACTTCCAATTCACCCCTAAGATGATCTCCTCAACTCTAGCTTGAACAGTCAAATTGGACTCAAATGATTTCACCAAATTTTTTGATTAAATGGCCTAAAGGGTGCCAATTATCAGTGTCATTACCATCACCAATCAAATGTTCAATGCAGGGGTAAGTGACACTCTGAGTCCTAACAATTTCCTCCACGCCTAAGAGGGATCAAAAGGAATCCTGACTTCCCAACAGCATTTGCCTTTAACAAATAAGATTTCACTCACTGGCACTACATGGACTGATCACCACTAGAAATAAAAAACAAGCTATGCTTAGCCCCCTATTCCAAACTTCCATGGATTTGAGGCCCAGGCCCCCTTCCAAGGGACAAAAAGATTGGTGTAGGTAATTTTGATCTCCATCAGATCTTTCCTAACTTTAGTCTCCACACCAGGAGAGAAAAAAAAAAAAACATATGACTTTTACCAAGGCTATGAGAGAGGCCAAACAAAGCTTGTAATTTAGTATGCGCCTCTTTAATGAGACTAACAATCTGCCTATCACCCCTGCAAAAAATATTGAATCTTTAACAAAACACTTATTAACAATTCTATTTTTTTTTTTTTCGGTAGTGCTACATACACCAATTAGTGTACTAACTAGTGTACCAACACTAGTTATGACATTATTATTGATTTCACTCATTATACAAATTACAAATACTAAAAATGTCTTAAATTATGCCATATCATCAATTGGTATATTAGTTAGCACACTAATTGATACATATAGTATTATTCTTTTTTTTTTCTTTTTTCTTTTTTTTTATCACCCCTTCAATGGAATTTGAAGCAAGGATTAGTGGCCTTATTAGCTAATAATCTAGTACGGACTTCCATAACACTAACAAAAAGGTAAGGACAAAAAGGATTTCCTTGTCTCAACCGTGGGTGACTCCTCAAGCAGCGATACTGACATGCAAATCATTGGTCTGACTTGGGTATAGGGGCAAAAGACTTATCAAACCGTCTAGTAATTGTTCCCTCCGAAGTTTCCCTCTAGCTCCTTTACCCCATTAATGCAAATGGAGAAGGAAGGGTTGGTTCTACAAGCTTTAATCCAATTAACCATGATAGGGAAAAAATCCATAACATCGATCACTCTGGCTCTAACATCAGAGCCAGTAACAATGTCTTTTTCTTCATCAGACGTAGACGTAGCCTTACCCGAACATCTAACCTTATTGTCATCCATTATGAATCAAGAAATGGAAGCGAATGAAGCCAAAAAAAAAAAATAAATGCTAAAAAAGAAAAGAGTACAGTTTGGCGAAGGAGAGCCAAAGACAATTCCTCACCAACCTTCTCTCCATAGACTTTAACTGTTGCAGACAGTGGCGATTAGGACAGACAAAAAATAGCACCCGACTCCCTAGCTAGCCCAAGTAAAAGAATAACTTAGGATTGGAGTCCTAGAGAGAGAAAGCCATTTCAATATTAGCCTTTAATTATAGATTAGGTGAATTAAAAAATTAAAAAAGAAAAGCAAAAAATTGTGTTTCAGTTTGAAAAGTAAACAAGGAGATTTTTTTTTTTTTTTTTTTTCAATCAATATGAATATTTACAATGTAGAGAAGCCCAATCAAACTAAGAAATGATTCTTTTATTTATTTTTTTAATCTTTTTTTCAATTAGTAGAAGTATTTACAATATAGAAAAGTCCATTTGACCTAAGAAAGAGTTTTCATAAATCATAATGGAAAAGAAGTAAATAACATACCAAAGTCCCATAATATAAGAGAGAAATTATCAATTTTTGTAATTAGTAAGGATTGACCCCCTGACCTTTCAAGAGGAAGTGTATCTTCATAAATCATAATGGAAAAGAAGTAAACAACATACCAAAGCCTCATAATATAAGAGAGAAATTATCCATCTTTGTAATTAGTAAGGATTGATCCCCTTTCAAGGAGAAGTGTAACTTCATTAATCATAATGGAAAAAAAGTAAACAACATACCAAAGCCTCATAATATAAGAGAGAAATTATCAATCTTTATAATTAGTAAGAATTGACCCTTTCAAGGCAAAGTGTGGGGCCAACTGAGCTAGCCCAAATTCATTTGCAAAACTGAATATTGAAGTATAAAACTTAATCAACATAAATTGGTGGTGTGGGCATTGCTTATTCTCATTACATGGCCTATTATTCAAAATGATACAAAAAAATGTCTTCCAAATCTAACAATAGATATTTCACGTTAAGTGTTTACATAATCTTCATTTTGTTGATTTATGCCATTAATGTTTCAGATTTGGCTCGTTATTTGCTTGCAAGCAACCCTAGATTAGCATTCTCCAAGTGGCAGGTGTCTCTCATTTGGAAATATTAGCCCAAATGCCATGTGCTTTTCGTAGCGGAACAAAATTAAACATTTGGAAGCGTTTTATCTATGATTGTAGTCGTCGCCAAAAGCATGTTTGAAAAAAAAAAATTTCCATCTGCTAAGCACCTCAGGCGATTCGAACCTTGGACCTCCAACTTCTCAACATTCCAAACCTTCACAGCACAATCCCTCCCACTATGCCACTGAATCCTCACGCGAATATAATTGCAACTTATATTATTTATACATTATTTTCACCGGTTTTAATAGAAAAGTATATATAGAAATATAATTATATATATTAATATAATTGATGTAAAAAATAAATTATTTATTAAAAAAAATATAAGCCACTTTTGGCGACTAAAATTTTTTTAGTCGCCAAAAACTTTAGTTTTGGCTACTAAAAAATAATTTAGTCGCATCAAAAATTAATTTCCGCCAAAAAAACCCACTTTCAGCGACTAAAGTGATTTTTGGTCGCCAAAACTGTCACTTTTGCCGACTAAACTCAATTTTAGTCGCCAATGGTCCACTTTTCAGCTACTAAATATTTTTAGTAGCCAAAAACATCCACTTTTGGCGACTAAACTGAGTTTTAGTCGCCAAAACCCCTCCTTTTAGCTACTAATTTTTTTTAGTAGCCAAAAACATTAACTTTTGGCGACTAAATTGAGTTTTAGTCACCAAAACCCCTCCTTTTAGCTACTAATTTTTTTTAGTAGCCAAAAATCTCCACTTTTGGCGACTAAATTGAATTTTAGTCGCCAAAATCCCTACTTTTGGCTACAAAATTGATTTTAGTCGCTAGTAAGTATACATTTGGCGACTAATTTGTTTTAGTCGCCAAAAGTCCTCAGTTTTGGCTACCAAACTGTTTTTAGTCGCCCAAGGTGCTACTTTTAGTGACGAAAATTTATTTTTAGTCGCTAATTATGCTTTTTGTTGTAGTGTTTGATTGTCTTTCATATTTTCTATTTTCCTCCATTTTCTATTTGTTTGATTAATTAAAATGAAAATTATTTTCATTGCTTATGGATAAAGATTTGAATTTCAAAATTCATCTATATAGATAAACATATAAAAATTGATAAATAATTTATGATATTTGTTTGATTAATTAAAATGAAAATTATTTTCATTGCTTATGGATAAAGATTTGAATTTCAAAATTCATCTATATAGATAAACATATAAAAATTGATAAATAATTTATGAAAATTAATTTTGTATTCTATAGATAAAGATAAAAATTAAAGAATTAATTTAAAAAAGTTAATTTCATAACTTATAGATAAAGATAAAGATTAAATAATTGATTAATAAAAAATTAAAATAATAAAATTTAGATAAAGATATGATTTGTTAATCTATATATCTATCAAAAACATATATATCTAAATCTTTATTTTGATTTACTCTTTTTTTTTTCCCTTCTATCACATATTAGCCTTTTTTATTTTGAATTTTTTATCATATGAAATGTCCTTATTAAAACTCTCTTTTTCCTATGTGGCAACCCTCTTTGATTGTCTTTTATATTTTCTATTTTCCTCCATTTTCTATTTATTTGATTAATTAAAATGAAAATTATTTTCATTGCTTATGGATAAAGATTTGAATTTCAAAATTCATCTATATAGATAAACATATAAAAATTGATAAATAATTTATGATATTTGTTTGATTAATTAAAATGAAAATTATTTTCATTGCTTATGGATAAAGATTTGAATTTCAAAATTCATCTATAGAGATAAACATATAAAAATTGATAAATAATTTATGAAAATTAATTTTGTATTCTATAGATAAAGACAAAAATTAAATAATTAATTTAAAAAAGTTAATTTCATAACTTATAGATAAAGATAAAGATTAAATAATTGATTCATAAAAAATTAAAATAATAAAATTTAGATAAATATATGATTTGTTAATCTATATATCTATCAAAAACATATATATCTAAATCTTTATTTTGATTTACTCATTTTTTTTTTCCTTCTATCACATATTAGCCTTTTTTATTTTGAATTTTTTATCATATGAAATGTCCTTATCTATAACTTCCCAAATGTAGTTGTTTTGTCAAAAGTCTCTAAATATTTATTTCTAAATTCTCATAATTTTAAAACTCTCTCTTTTCTACGTGACAACCCTCTTTTATTGTCTTTCATGTTTTCTATTTTCCTCCATTTTTTATTTGTTTGATTAATTAAAATGAAAATTATTTTCATTGCTTATGGATAAAGATTTGAATTTCAAAGATAAACATATAAAAATTGATAAATAATTTATGAAAATTAATTTTATATTCTACAGATAAAGATAAAAATTAAATAATTAATTTAAAAAAGTTAATTTCATAACTTTTAGATAAAGATGAAGATTAAATAATTCATTTATAAAAAATTTAAATAAAGATATGATTTGTTAATCTATATATCTATCAAAAACATATATATCTAAATCTTTATCTTGATTTACTCATATTTTTTTTTCCCATCTATCACATATTATCCTTTTTTATTTTGAATTTTTTATCTTATGAATTGTCCTTATCTATAATTTCTTATCTTTTCTTAAATTCTTAACATTCTCTTCATAATTTTTATTATTCGTTATTATTTACTAAGTGATAAAGATAAAAATAAATAAATAAATAAATAAAATTTTGTTGGCTCTAAATAAGAAATGTATTAATAATTAAATAATGAATGCTGCATGGGAGGAGGCAACACAAAAATCTTACAAAATTAATTTTCGTCATTATTTTATCCAAGGTAATAATTTGATATTCTTTCTTTTAGTTGTTAAAAATAGTTTGCATTAGATCATTGCTATATATTTTTTCTTTTTCTTTTTTTATAAGGTTGTCATTTATTATAACATTTCTTCAATCCCATCTCTAAATTCTCTCTTTGAAATTTTTGTTTTTTCAATAGTAAAGTTTAGAACTAATTTCTTATCAAATTTGTTTTCTTGGTGCATATTTAATTAAAAGATCGAGACGAGCAAAACTTTCCTATGATATATGAAATTAATGAATATATACAAAGATGGTAGGAAAATACTATATATTTTTCGATATCTCTCTGTTATTATTAGTTGATTTGCTAGATTATATTATCAATTTAGAGCCCATATGATTTAATTCAATGTCTATGACTTTAGTTGCATTCGACCATTTTTTCATTGAGTAACCTATATAATTTTTTGGATAAATTACACTAACACCCCCTAAGGTTTCTGTTTAATACAGATCTCTCCCTCATATTTGAAAAATTACATTCCTCTCCCTAAGGTTTGTAATCTCATTACAAACTGCCCTTGGATTGCTGATGTCATGCCCTAAAATTTTCTAAATGACCATCATGTCCTTTTTCCTACCATTTCTTCTTCCTATCATCATGATTACGTTCTATAACTTTTTATTATTATTAAAAAAATCCATTAAATACAACAAAATAAGATTATGTATTGAATTTTTGTATTTTTATATTTGGTCAATTTCAAAAAAATCATAAAATATTGTATTTGTTAAGTATATCTAGATTAGGTGTGTCTAAAAAATATAATAAAAAATTGCTTTAAATATTTAAAAGATTCAATAAAAACAACATGAAAAATAAAAAAAAAATCCAATTTTTTGTGTGAGTAAACCAAAAAAGATGATTGTTATTTCCCTTGAAATAACATGAACAAAATATCTGTATTATTTTATTATTTTATATGTATAAAAGCTAATGGGCAATATGTCATTATAATCTGATATGGGGGTAAATGTAATTTTTTAAATGTGAAGGGGATCTATATTAAACAAAAACCTCAAGGGGTGTTAGTGTACTTTATCCTAATTTTTTTTTGTTGGTATATAATGATTAAAGCTATCATTTGTTATATTTCTTCAAATACAATTCAAATATTTTTTCATCATTTTTTTTTTTGGTAAATAAAATGGATTAAAACTATTTTCTTATATAATTTTTATAATCCTACAAGGTTCTTATCTTGATTATTTTTATTTTTTTTAAATGTTGTGGAAACTATGCAAGTATTATTCAAACTATGGAGAAAATGGTTATGAAGAAGGATTTATACTTTGATATGCATGTATCATTGATAGAGGAGATCAAAGATAAAGAGTTGCTAATAGAATTAATTAATGATTTATTTGAGAAGTACTTTTTATAAGCAAGGTAACAAACTTAGATTAAAAAATTTTAAAAATTTCTATAAATTATAATTAAAAGTTGAGATTTACTCATAATTTGGTTCCACAATAATAATATACACCACTAATTTAAAAGTCTAGGTAAATTTATAATAACTTTTTCTGAGTTTATAAAATTTCTCTCTTTTAATGATTTCCTTTTTTTTTTTTTTTTCTTCTTCTTCTTTTTTCTGCATGACACTATAGTTTGATATAAGTTATTTATATTATCAAGTGATTGTGATACTATTATTCCTAACAATCTTTATAATTAACAATTTTTTATTATGCATATCAAATTTTATTGTGAAATTTTATGGGTTAATTATTGTCAATGTCTACCCAGATGGCCTAACATCATGGCTTGCCACTATTAATACATAATTCAAGATTAAGATGATTTATTTATCACACAAAATATATATAGTCTATTTTTCCGTGCATCGCACGGGTTACCGCTAGTTTATATTTAAAAGAATGTTTAAATATCTCTTCCTTTCATATTTTCTCTTTGAGTCTTTTGCCTTGAGTATCTACATGTCTAAATATGTGTATATTAATGTATTTATAAATAATAATATATGTATGTGATATTAAATATATGTGCATATGTATAAATGTATCATAACTTGTATTCACACATTAGTTTTTAAATCGTTGTTCAATTTATTTTGTTTAATTGATTGGTCCTCTATACAATACTATTTCACAGAATTTGTTCTTAAAATCCTTCTTAACTATATTGATTTTAAGTTAATCTTCTCTCCAAATGTTTATCATTCAAAACACACTACTCAAAATTTCAAATCTCATTGAAAAAAAAAATTTGTGGTGTAGGGTATAAAGGATTTTTAAAATTTTGGAATAGGTAGAGGCACCATGCGTGGTATTCATTGAGTTCATTTGATTTTAAGAGATTTTATTTATCAAATAAATTCCTATTTTATATAGGATTGACTAATCTATATATATACAATATATTACACACAGAAAAATTATTCATTCCCCTAATTTTACTCCCCCAATTCTACCCCAATAATGTGGAATTAGGGGGTTAAATATGAGAGAGAGAAGAGAGAGAGAGAGAGAGAGAGAGAGAGAGAGAGAGAGAGAGAGAGAGAGAGAGAGGAGACCGCTTTACATGGGTCTTAACAACGTCATTGGGGTTGAAATTAGGGTCCTCAATTAGGAGATGTGGCATCTCTCTTAAGAAAAATGGATTTTTCATTAGTTTCAAAGGATTAATCTAAATTTCTTAATTTTTTTAAAAAAATTTTAAACATTAAGAAATATACATGCACACAAATATCAGTCCATCTAATCATATCTATGATTTTGAAATTTAAAAACCTTAATATAGAAATTTAAAAAAATAAATAAATCCATATCTAATTCATATCTAATTTGAAATTTAAAAATTTTGAAAGGAAATTAACTTTAGTCTTATATCAAATTTTAAAAATATTTACTTCAAAAAAATAAAAGTATTTTAAACAAGATTCAAGAGATATATTTGAAATTGATTACTAATTTGAAAATTAATTTTAAGTTATTTGTTCAGTCCATGCATAACGACATATGCTAATATATATATATATATACTAGCGATCAGTAAACGCCATGAAAATTTGTGAGGAATAAATGTATTGCATAAGAGAAATGTTAGGGATCATGAAATTTTTTTTTATGAAAATGATCACGAAAAATTTGTGACCCTTAGATTACATTGATTAGTGTGTGGTGCTTTATTGTAAGTGTAATCCAAAGATCACAAATCTTTTATGACAATTTTCATGAAAGACTTTTCATGATACCTAGCATTGCTGATTACATAATAACAGTAGTGGTAGTAGTAGTACTTACCAAAGAATCCGGCAGTTATTTCAAGATGCATAAGCATATCCAACTCCAATTCCGATAGCTGTAGGTTGTGCACCTCACCTACTCTCAGAAAATAAATCAGAATCTCCCTCTGACCATTGGCAGCGGCCAAGTGAAGTGGTAAATACCCAGCCGAATTACGAATGTACAGCAAGCTTGTGCCTTTTCCCACTAGTAACTTAGCGGCCTTTAAATGACCAACAATTGCAGCTTCATGAAGTGCAGTATTCCCCTCTTTGTTTTTTCTTCTCAAATCCACCCTTCCATTTCCATACTCCACTTGATTCCTTATGAATTCTATTTTCTGCACCGACATAACCCCTACCATCAGCGCCGTATCCTTGCTTTCTGTGATGCTATCTGTCTCTGCTCCTGGATGTGACTTGTAAAATTCTTCCACTCTCTTCCAATCGCCATCCAGTATTGCTCGGTGCAGTGGCCGGTATTGGCTAAAATTGACTTTTTAATTTTTTTCAAGTTAATATCAAACACGCATACACAAAAATGAGATTTTAATTTAATTAAAAATGGTTAGAAATGAATGGAAAATTATAGCATTTTCAACTTACGCTGACGAGTTGCATACGTTGCACGATTGAATTCGGTAGTAAAGAACCTTGTGTAGTTGCCGGAGCTTATTGCCATTTTTTTCTGTTTTTCTAAACTCTTCCTACCACTTGAATATATTATTGATATTTGCTACCTCAGTTTTATTTTTGTAAATCTATTTGGAGATTCCCTCACTGTCATCTTATTTATGCTCAGTTTCACCTACCACGCGGTTTACTTACTAAAAGTCAGCCGCACACCAAAAATTAAATAAAATAAGGGTAATTATAAATACACTCCTAAATTTTGCTTAAAGTACAGCTTGCTTTCTATGATTTAGGAAATTACAAATACCTCATTGTTAGTATTTTTTATTTAAAAAATTAACTAAAAAAATAAAATTCATAATTGCTCTCCTATATAATATAAAATTACTTAAATTATTAATTGAAATATATTTTTAACATCATTAAAAACGGTTAATTGACTTGATGATTTATTAATAAAAGAGGCGATTTGTTATGAAATTAAAAACATCAAGGGGTGGGCGATTTGTATTTTAATCAAATATCAAGAGGTGTATTTGTAATTTACCCATAAAATGAAAAGTATTGTTATTTATGTCTAAAAATTAGATTTACTTTTTAGATCTAATGGTGTGGTACTTTGTGAAAATATTTGAGTCAATTGTTTCTCTAATTTATTTTCTAATCATTAATCTATCATCTTGATAACGCATTATTAAATTTAAAAAATAAATCTACAAAATAAATTTGTATGTCATTATATTAAAATAAAATGTCCCCTCGTAAACGAAATTCTACACCACACAAATATATGGAAAATGATACTAGGCCCGACTCTGCAAGTCCGAGAGACACCGAGTGATGCGTCATACATACGTGGCCAGCCTACGTAAAGCTCTTTTCTCACTTATTCTTCATGATTTTTCGCTTATCATCTCATATGATCATGTCTTAAAAAAGAAAAGATGTTGAATTTATTACATGCATGGCAAAACTACGGATTTTTGGGTTTTGTTTTGGAAAATTTAAAAGAGATTTTGAATTATAGTTTGTAATTATTAAGTATGCATGTTTTATAAAGTGTTTCTTCATGTTTTCTTTAGCGATGCAACCTTTAGACTTGAAACTCATGCTTTTCAACTTCAAATGCAATTATGGAAATCCCAAAATTCGTCCACTTTGCTCGAGTGATGAATCTGTCGCTCAAGCGCACTTTGTATGCATCCAGTACTTTTGTAGACATTAGCAGTTGGTTTGAGCAACCAAGTTACTGCTCGAGCGATTGTCTTTTATTTTGCACCCTGTCTCGAGTGAGCATCGAGCCTAAATTCGGACCATCCAGTACTTTTGCAGACCAAGTGGTCCACTCGAGCGACCAAAGGTGCACTCGAGCGAACTGCCCTGTTCTCACATTTCTGAAACACAACCCATGTGCATGTTTTCAGCCTCATGCTCTCTTAAGCATTATTGGGCATTGTTTAGACAACATTAATAAAGAAATGAATTAGAAACACATAAAAGGAAAATGAATTAAGATAGAATGTTTAATTGAGACTTGTGTTTCAATGTGTGCTTTGTTATGTGTATTGTGTAGGTGGATGCCTGAGGCTTAATATTGGTAGAACCCACTGTGGGTAGGTGGATGCCTGAGGCTTAATATTGGTAGAACCCACTGTGGGTAATATCTTTATAAAGATATGTTCAAAATGTGTTTAAAAATTGTTACATTAATGATATTTTGAAATGTTATTTTATATGAATGAATGAATGTCTTTTTTATTTTTTATTTTTTATTTTTTTGGAAATGTGTGGCATCCTTTAGTAAGGCCCTCGTCTGAGGGAAACAATACCATGGCCATTGATTAATAGGCCCTTGCCTAGGGGAAAACAATGCCATGACTTATTTGATTAATTGACACGTAGAGATCTATGATGTTAGACCTTAATGGTCCACATTGAATTATATAGACTATTGATTGACCCGTTGTGGTCCATTGTATTGACCATTGTGGTCCTATTGACTTCAACCCATCGTTTCATCGTTACTCTATTAGATGTATCACGTATAATGATTCAAATGATTATTGTTATTGCAAATGATTGATATGATTGTTAATCGAATTGTTTTGGTTATTGAAATGGATTGTTTCGGAAAATGAAAGATATGTTTCGTATCATGTTGGACTTCATTCATTTAAACCCTTAATATACTCACTAGGCTCCAGTTCACCCCTCTTCCTTATATATATGTAGGTGAGCAAGTGGAACGTCAAGTCTAACGCAGCCTTGGAGTCTACCCCTGTAAAGCCATTTTGAAGTGCCTCCATGATGGGGCGTGCTTGGACTCGAGAGCAGTCTAGCTTTGTCAACCTTTCTATTTTACATTCTTTTGTTTTGTTATTTGAGAAGATTTGTTTTAAATGGATATTATGTATAAGGAGTTAACTGTATATGGTGTGCATATGTATATAAGCATGAATGAAGTTTGAAGTTTTAAATATTTATGAATTTGGCATATATGCACTGCTCAGTGGACTATCTTTTATATTCAATGGCCTCGTTTGGGAAGTGGCTATTTTAGAGGCTTTTTGGCTATTTTAGTAGGCTATTTTAGTTTTTGTGTTTGGGAAGATGAGATGAATTTTTAGTTGAGTTGTTGTATTGAAAAGTGTGTTGAAATGATGTTTGAATTTAAAATGACAAAGTTGTCCCTAACTTATAATTTTTTAAATCGATGTAAAGGGGTAAAATGGTAATTTAGCCGTTGATGATGACTTTTGAGGCTGTGACAATGTAGGCACAGCCTACACTGTCCAGCGCTGAGACTATTTTTTTTTTTTCAAAAAATCTGATTTGGAGGCTTTTTGGCTAATAACTCAAATCAGGCTATAATAGCCTCAACCACGGTTTCCCAAACAGCGCCAATATTGCTTTCGCTAAGCCCCGTTATTATATTATGATTGATTTTGTCATTGAGGCTGTAGGTAAATTGGGATTACTGGCCTATCATGACACCTAACCTTTTAAGGGCCGGTATAGGTCGTAACAGAGTGGTATCAGAGTACGAGTTATATCTCACTCACTTGTCCATTGAGTAAGAAGGTGTATAGAAAAGACTTTTTGAATATCATATGTATATGAATATCAGAATGAGATAACTTTTTGTAATTGTGTATGTGAATATATATTTGTACATATTGTGTTTGTTATAACACAAGGTTCATATAGATAATGGTGAAGAGGTGATGAATTGGAGGAGGCAACCTCCTCAAGGTTTGATAGGATTGAAAGAATGATACATGATATGGCCGATAGCTTGAGGCGATAACAACAATGGAAACAACAACAACCACCATCCCTACCTCTAATACTCATACCACCACCAATACAGGACCATCAATCAAATGATCGAACCATTGCCTTCACCAAGGAATTCAAAAAGATGAAGCCACATTTGTTTCATAGAAGAGTAGACCCGCTCAAGGCTGAAGCTTTGGTCTTGGGGATTGAGAAGTTATTTGAGGTGTTTCCATGTACCGAGGCGCAAAAAGTCTTGTTAGCTGCATTTACTTTGGAGGATAAAGCAAGAAGATGATAGATGTTAATCCATGACGATAATAAAGAAATTGGCTAGGCACGATTCCTAGAAATCCTTTATGAGAAGTATTTCCCACAATGTATCCAGGGCAAAAAGGTATCTGAGTTTGAGCAACTAAAACAGGGTAACAAGACAGTGACTAAAGAAAAAGCGCAATTTACAAAGTTGGCACATTTTGCACCGCATATGGTTCACATAGATTACAAAAAGGCTAGGATGTTGAGGGAGGTCTTCGAGATTCAATCCTAGAGAGAATTAATGTACTTAAATTACCAAAGCGTAATGCCCCAACTTCCGGGCCGTTAATAAATCAACTCAGCCTCAAATTTAAACCTCTAACTAATTAATAACCTCAAGAAAATACAGATTTATTTCCAAAATAATTACACACGTCTCCAAAATATAACTTATACAAATCTCTAAAAATAATATATAGTGGTGAGCCCAAAAATCTCTAACTCAATAATCCTTTAAATTCTTTAACTTCAACCGCAGCTAAATTTGCTCTATACCTGAAAAATAAATTAATTCGGGAAGTATACAATACGACAGGAATAACAAAGTTCGGACAAAGAATAAATTCACAGGGATTCAATAATTACACAAATGATTCAATTCAAGATACCAAGCAATTTACCAAATTGCACAAACAAGTCAACTCGACATATAATAATTTATCTAGGACCAAATGCCAGATCCTACTCAGTACATGACCAGTGACCGGCCTCACCCTCCTCACCCAAGCACAATCGCTTATCTGGGCTATTGGTACAGAGTATATCGGCAAAGTCCACTTGATCTATGTATGGAGCATTTCCACGTCATTTAGCCAGACAAAACAACATTTCCAACACAAAATAACTGCACAGAGTTCATCAAATGACTAGAGTAATCAAACGAATCAACAATGAATAATTCCACAGAATTTATCAAATTATCAAAATCATGAACAGGAGTACAAATTGAATGCGATTAAAATAACACTGTTTGCAAAAAGATTTAAAGGAAGCATATTTCAAGATACCAAGCAATTTACCAAATTGCACAAACAAGTCAACTCGACATATGATAATTTATCCAAGACCAAATACCCGGTCCTACTCAGTACATAGCCAGTAACCAGCCTCACCCCCCTCACCCAAGCACAACCGCTCATCTGGGCTATTGGTACAGAGCATATTGGCAAAGTCCACTCGATCCTTGTATAGAGCATTTCCATGTTATTTAGCTAGACAAATCAACATTTCCAACACAGAATAACTACACAGAGTTCATCAAATGACTAGAGTAATCAAACAAATCAACAACGAATAAGTCTACAGAATTTATCAAATTATCAAAATCATCAAGAGGAGTACAAATTGAAGGTGATTAAAATAACACTGTTTGCAAAGAGATTTAAAGGAAGCATATTGTATACCACCCGAATTACCTCAAATCAATCTTCTCCGTCGCCAACACTCTAATCTCAATATTTCTCCACGGATCTCCAAAAATAACTCTGATCTTACTTTGATAAAATCTACAACTCTCATCTGCTATATCACCAAGGCGAAACATAATTTCCAAATTCAGAGTCACTTAAAGATCAAGATTAAAAGAACTATTTTAGATTTTTCCCAAATCTGGTCTTCCTATGATTCATAGAGAATTTTATCTAGTTTTCATAACATTTTTCAGAAATGGAATAGCATTTCCATATTTTTAGTTATTTCATAAATACTCCAGCTTTGTCCATATTTGTCGACCGTTACAAAAATCAGATTTTCTCACAAACCGCTCACTCTTTTTCAATAAAACCAATTTTCCTTAAAAGCTAACTCCTTAAGGAAGATATTGACATAAAATTGAGGTCTAGAAGAGTTTTCTACATTTTTTTATAATTTTCAAAAGTTGGCTGTAAAATAGATTTCTCTGGCACAGTTCTTGAAATAAGAAAGTTGGTGAGAATAGAGGTCAACTAGGGGAAATTTTCCACTTCTCTTATGATGAAAACATGATAAATAATATGTATTAAACTCAGAAATTTAAGGTGAAGGTGTGCCTTTGGAAAGTTTGAGAGATTGATATGGAAAAAGGTAGTCGTATACTGATTAAGAGAAATATAGGAAGGGTAGAACCAAGGCTCAACTCCTTTCATTTTTAACACAAGAATACCATCAAAACACATCTGAAATGAATGTTTAAAACTTCTAAGAGCATGTATTTGAAAGGAAAAATAAGAGAGAGTTGTGTTGTGGCTTACTTGAAGCTTGTTGGAATTGCTAGCAAACTTCTCTTCCTCTCTTATCTTCCACCAAGCTCACCCTCCTCCCTCTCTTTCTCTCAGCTGAATATAGTGTGTGTGTGTGTGTGTGTGTGTATGTGTGTTCTTGTATGTAAAATGCTAAGGGAGTGGTTGCTTTTATAGAAAAATGGTGCAAAAGGTCCATTTTGCCCATTGGTTAGTCATGATCTAGTTGGGCTCTAGTTAGGATGGAACTTGAGGTAGAGACAAGGTTCTATGTTTTGAGGTGTACTAGCAAACTTTTTCCTTAATTTCATGGATATGGTTTGAAACAGTTATATCAATTTCTCTTCCAAAGGGTGGCTGGCCATGTGCAAGGAATTTTGGGAGATTTTTGTTGATTTTACATATATATGAAGATATTTTATGTACAAAATTATTTATTTAAGAAAGGTACAAGTATATATATATATATATATATATATGTATGTGTAATGGTACTAGTTTGGGGTCAAATGTGATTCAAGAAAATTTTGAGGGCTTGGGCTCAATTAAAACATATATTTCAAGTGTAGAGTTAATAAATTAGTATTAGAAAAAATAATTCGGTTTGTATTATCTTGCTTTGAATTTAAAGGTGAATTACCAAACGAAAACTGTGAAAATCGAAAGCTAAGATTTAGAGAGATTAATCTAAAATTTGAGAGTTAAATGATTAATATTAGAGTGTTAGAAATGATTTCTAAGCTTCTAAGGTCGATTAGGGTTTGTATGGGTTCATCCGTGATGCGTTTTCAATTCTAGGGTTTAATTTGCGAATAATCAATGAACTAAGGGCTTTATTATAATAACTCAAAATTTAGGGACCTAATAGGGTTTATTAAAGTTAGGGGTCTCACACAAAGTATGTTGATGTACTGGACAGAGCACTAATGTCAGAAGCAAACATGGCTACTCATAACCGGAATTTCGAATGGAGAGGTAAAAGACAAAACTTCAACGCAAATAAAGGAACAACGTCCTCGATGAACAAGAAATCAAAATCACAAACTTTCGATAATTCAAGTTCGAATCAGAGTGGCAATTCAATACCCACTTGCACTGTATGCGGAAAGAAACATTGGGGTGCTTGTTACCGTACTACGTAAGCGTGCTATCAATGTGGGAAAGTTGGTCACATGGCAAGAGATTGTACACAACCATGAAAATGTGGTAATCGAGGTGCTACAAGTTCAATCGGGTTAACTCTAACAATGAAATCAAATACAACTCTTGCTGCAACAAGAAATGATTTAAGGCAAGAAAGAGTCTTCGCACTCATTCCAAGGGATACTCAGAAGACAGAGGCTCTGGTTTCAGGTACACTTTCTGTTTGTGGCCAAGCAGCATATGTATTGATTGATTTGGGTTCCACACACTATTTTGTTTATATGGTATTTGCTGATAAATTGAATAGACTTATGGAAATGTTAAGATACACATTGTGTGTTGTGTCACCAACGGGAGGATCTATGTTATGTTCATCTGTTTATCCTACATGTGCATTATTATTTGGAAATGTCACCTTATATGCTAATTTGTTACCTCTTGATATGAGACACTTTGATGTTATTTTGGATTTGGACTGGCTATCTAAATACCATGCAACTATTGATTATGCATCTAAACAAGTGATATTTTGACCTCTGGGTCAGAATGAATTTTGTTTTGAGGGAAAAGGTGTAGTCCCTTCACCATATTTAATATCTACAATGAAAGCCCATAAACTGATTAATAAAGGTTGTCAATGGTACTTGTGTAGCGTAATAAATGATCAGACCATGGACATCACCTTGGACAATATTCCAGTAGTAAGAGACTTTCTAGATGTATTTCCGGAAGAGTTACTAGGACAATTGATTGATAGAGAGATTAAGTTTACAATTAATATAGTTACCGGGTACTCAACCGATATCTAAAACTCAAGATCATGTGTCCATTACTGAAATGAAAGAACTAAAAATCCAATGACAGTAATTACTTGATAAGGGGTTTATTCAAACCAAGTACATTGCTATGGGGCACACTAGTCCTCTTTGTAAAGAAGAAAAATGGCACCCTCCGATTGTGTATCGACTATCGAGAACTCAACAAAGTAATTGTAAAGAACAAATATCCTTTACCACGTATTGATGATTTGTTTGACCAGTTACATGGGGCTCAAGTATTCTCAAAGATTGATTTGAGGTCGGGATACCATCAACTAAAGATTAAAGCGAGGATATTGAAAAAACTACTTTCTGAACCAAGTATGGACATTATAAATTTTTAGTCATGCCTTTTGGAGTCACTAATGCACCCACAGCTTTCATGGATTTGATGAATCGGATCTTTAAAGCATTTTTAGATGAATTTGTTGTTGTATTTATTGATGACATTTTGGTTTATTCAAAGAGTAAATGAGAGCATGAGCAGAATCTAGGGGTAATCCTTCAAACACTTAGGGAGAAACAATTGTATAGGAAATTTAAAAAGTGTAAATTCTGGTTAGATGAAATTACATTTTTGGGGGCATGTTATTAACAAAGACGGCATCTTAGTTGACCCCCAAAAAATTGAAGCAATTATAGATTGGCCTACTCCGACTAACGTAACATAGGTCTGAAGTTTTATGGGATTGGAAGGTTAACTATCGGAGGTTTGTCAAATATTTGTCAAAGATTGATGTACCGTTGACTCAACTAACCTAGAAAGGGGAACCGTTCTAGTGGGGAGACCAAAGGAAATTTGCATTCCAAGAGTTGAAAGCAAGACTAACCACAACTCCAATTCTTACTCTACCGTCAGGTACTAAAGGATTTGTAATTTTTAGTGATGCTTCTTATAGAGGTTTGGGTTATGTCTTAATGCAGAATGGTAAGGTAATTGCTTACGCATCCCGGCAATTAAAACCATATGAAAAAAACTACATGACCCATGATCTAAAACTTGCCACTATTGTTTTGCACTAAAAATATGGCTCCATTACCTTTATAGGGAAAAATGTGAGGTATATACAGATCACAAGAGCTAGAAATATTTCTTTACACAAAAAGAGTTGAATATGCGACAAATGAGATGGCTTGAATTGATCAAAGACTATGATTTGAAAATTCAATATCGTCTAGGTAAAGCCGGCACTATAGCTGATGCACTCAGTAGAAAAAACGTGGGAAATTTGACTTGTTTGCTTACAGATCAAAGAGAGCTCTTGCAAGAATTTGAAAGGCTTGAAATAGAAATGGTACATTTTGAGCAAGACAATTTATTAGCTACAATTTTAGCACAACCAGCAATTACAGAAGAGATCAAACAAAAGCAAGTGAATAATAATTTCTTTAAGAAGATATGTGATAAGTTCGAAACCAAACCTAGACTGGGGTTCACAATTGAAGATCAAGTGTTGAAGTTTCAGGGAAGGCTTTGTGTGCCTAATGATGCAGACATGAAAAGAAGAATTTTAGAGGAAGCCCACAAATCAATGTTCGCTATGTATCTGGAAAATACCAAGATATACCAAGACTTGAAACAAGTATACTGGTGGTCAAAGATGAAGAGAGAAATTGCCGATTACAACTCCAAATACCTCTAATGCCAACAAATCAAGGCTGAACACCAGAAACCGGTAGGCTTACTTCAGTCTCTTCCTATTCCAAAATGGAAGTGGGAACATATAACCATGGATTTCATCATCGGTCTACCCTGTACGTCTGGAGGTATGAATGCTATATGGGTTATTGTTGATAGATAGAAGAAGTTTGCCCACTTTATTTCATTGGAAACTTCATTTAATGCTTATAGACTGGCTACTATCTACATTGATGAGATTATCCGCTTACATGGGGTTCCAGTGTCTATTGTGTTGGATAGAGATCCTAAATTTGTTTCTAGATTCTGGCAAAGTCTGCAACAGGCAATGGGCACAGAGTTGAGATTCAACACCAAATTTCATCCACAAACTAATGGGCAAACTTGAGAGGACCATCCAAATGTTGGAAGATATGCTTCGTATGTGTGTCTTAATTTCAAGGCAGTTGGGAAACTTATCTACCGTTGGCCGAGTTCGCATAAAACAACAATTTCCAAGCCATGACACCGTATGAGGCGTTGTATGGTAAGAAGTGTAGGTCTCCAGTTTGCTAGACTAATGTTGGTGATAAAGTTATATATGGGTTTGAACATGTGCAAGAAACAACTGAAAAGACAGAGATCATTCAACAAAGGCTCAAGACTGCTTAGAGCCGACAGAAAAGCTATGCTGATCATAGAAAGAGGAATTTGGAATACGAAGTGGGAGATCATGTGTTCATCAAAGTAACGCCAATGAAAAGGACAACAAAGTTTGGTAGAAAATGGAAGTTGATGTCACGACCTAAACCCGCCCCTATAGGTTTTGTGTCGTAACCGGCCAGTAATCCTCGGATTACCAAAGGCCTTTGAACATAATAACAAAATATAAGGGGCTGCGGAAGCAAATATACAAAATACTATGCCCATAGAGCTATGTAGACATATATGGAACATAAAATTTAAAACATATATATATATATACATATAATGTCAAACTTCTATACGTCATGCATCACTATACAGATAGTATCATAAGAGACGTAGCCCTATGTATAGATAGACAAAAACAAAACAAAAACATCTTTCACATAATTCACAAAATTGGATTTCTCTGACAAGAACCTCCCCGGGAGGCACGGTGGCTGGCTGACCCAAAACTCTCCAGGCAGCAGCTTAGGCCTGGTCACGTGCTTGCTCACCTACATACATAATACAAATAGTGAGCGAAAACCCAATGAATAATAACAGAGTAAAGGGGTTAAATGAATGGTTTCCTATAACAAATTTTGAAAGTAGTAACAGAGTCATAATTCTTATTTTTATCCAAAATCATATACAGAAATCAGAATTTATGCTTAGTCATACATGGTACATCCATTAGCGCTGACAGATCAAATATAGAGCATAAAAAGGGTCTTGCATGTCAGTTCCATTAAGGAACCTCCAGTGCCGGGAACATATAACATACATAA